>JAULCA010448734.1:0-10287 GCA_032360845.1 Crassadoma gigantea | reverse complement strand
GTCATGTTCAACATGATAATATCCTTTTCTCACAAAAACCACCATATGTTTCCCCATTTCTGATTCATTGGATAAACCTGCTGGGAGTTTGTAAACATTTTTGGTTTCCCCCGGACACTTCTACAGGTCGGGAATCGAGAATAGAATACTGCATGTATCATTAGAGGCGACGAATGTGGAAACCCCCCGCGGAATTGGGAATTTGTTTTCGTGCCTTTTACTTGTGAACATAAAAGCGACCAAAATAGTTAGGGTCTTTAAATTTCCCTCTACCTCTAACTGCCTCTTCTTTCCTTATGCATTGCTTGCCAACACCTCACTGTTGGCTCTATGTTGAATGTTTGCCCAGGTGAGGAAGCAAAGGCTCTGTCCCAAGACCGGGACATACCAAAGTCCTTCAAAATGGTAGTTGTTATTTCCTGCTTAATGTTCAGCATTTAGGGTTCACCCGTTGTCAGTATAATATGCTCGGGTGGAATACTGTACTGAGTGCCGTCGGAACGGTATTTCTGCAATATAGCACTATCACGACGGCATCAGATCCGCGCTATCACAAGGAGGCACCTACACGAACATGCCCTGTTATACACACATGGGGTACGTTTTTAAATGGTCTTAGATTTAAGCAGGACGTTTAACGAAATAAAAGCAAACCAAACCTTGATAGGAAACCGGAATAATGTATTTCTTTAAGATATAATATCTGAACGTGATGGTTGATGATTTTGTTTATCTAACTCTTTTTCATGTTATAAATAACTTACCATCACTTGTTGTACAACCTCAGAAATGTTATTGTCCCATGGTTTCTCTATATTTTCTCCACTTCATAAATAGCTTCTCGTTATCTAGTGCCTCATTTGGATATTCCTCACGCTTTGCCTTAGTGTTGGGATCTGTCCCCAGGCCAGGACATAACAAACCTGGTAGATGGTAGTTGTTATTCCCTGCTTAACGTTCAACGTTATGGGTAATGACAACAACTGTTTAACATGTTGTCAGTATAATGTGACCAAGTGAAAAACTGTGTTTGGTGCCTTTGGTAAGTTATTTCAATGAGGTAACACCCACAAAGTCGGCAGCAGATCCGCGCTTTCGGCAGGAGGCTAATAAATCCGCATAGCTTACCTCCAGCACACATACACTCTTACAAATACAGTACACACATTGGGGCACGTCCTTAAATGACCTTCGGCGCTAATAGGACGTTAACGGAAATAAAATAAAACCGAGCTAAATCATGTTAAAGACTGTTCCATGCCACCTGGCTAATATCTCCCTGTGTGTATGCCTGCTGGTGTGCTGGAGATGAATTGTAATCAGCGTAAGTTATCTTGTGCAAAGATACAACACAATGACGTGCCGTGCCTCAAAACCACAACCCTTCAATCTTGAGCCCGACGTCCTACCACTAGACTACCGTGCCTCCATTAGCTGTATCTGCACTGTAATTTTCGTCTTGGTAGACGATATGACCTTTATGGTGAATGAAAATATGTACAGTACTTTGTTAGCTTTTCTGTTTTGACTTAATATTTGTGAGCTGTTTTTTTATCTCGTATTTCTTATGATTTCACAAAAGCAAAAATAACGAGTCGCGACAAAAATTGTTCATAATCAGTATCTTCTGGTTAGAAAAAGTTTGACATCACTCTTACTTCAAAACACGTTTTTGAAATGGATCATAACAGTAGATTGATAGTAAATATTTTGAAACATGTTTCTGATAATGCAATGCGTAAATTGGGAGATATGCAACACATTTTTCATTACGACAGTAAGAATGAAATATATGCTAGCAAAGCGGTAAAACAAACAAAAGAGTAACAAATAATGTAGTTCAATAAACAAAAAAATCTACAGAAATTAATGTTCGTGAGCCATTATTTATCAAAAACCGTCGTTATGAGCGTTATTGTATTAAACAAAATTGTTCGTAGTAGTAGCTGTGTTCTAATCTTTAAAGATATGCTTTACATATACATATTTGGAGGGTCATTTCGTTATTTATACGTTGTAACCGTACATCAACCATTGCAATGCCAAGTTAATGATAAATAGTTGAAACCGAGTTACATTCTTATTATATCAACTATTCCTATAGAGATAATTTTCCTATACTCTCAGATTGAGTTTATTTTCCTATACTCTCTGCTTGAGTTGCTGCCCATCTGATTACTAAATAGCTACAGCTACAGCTAAATAGCTTATTAAAGTGTCACGCAAAATGTGGTATCGCGCAATTAAGCAATACACAGTTCATCTACTGGATCATATTTACCTGAACAAAGACTCCCTGGCAGAATCTCAAAACAGCAAAAGCGGTGAAGGTTTGAACAAAGTATATACCAATTCCCAGTGCAACGGGGGCATACAGGCATAGCAACATGGTCCACTTCCGTCCAAAATAATCTGCGACATGACCAAACACCAGCCCCCCTGTCATAACCCCTAGGAAGTAAATAGTTGTAGCCAGCTTTCCGAGGTAGACATCATCACACACTAAATCCCACTGAAATTATACCAACGGAAAGAAAAGTTCATCTTTCTGCTAATATTGTATTCAACCACAGTTATTGGCTTTTATAAGGTTAATATGATGTCATTTGAACATGTTATGAGGTAGCCTTCATATAAAATGCTCCTTTGCCCTAATTCAGTTGTTCTGCTGATGTCATTTTTATTACATGTTTCCTGTCTTACAGTTCTTTCTATAAGAACAATCATGCTGAAATTTACAATATATATCAAAATCAAACATACTTGATAAAACATTAAAAATTTCCTCTTATCAATAAAATTATTTATTCAAATCAAATGTGGTGGAGATACCCAATAAATGTTATTTAAGAACATGATTACACCGAAAAAGTGATCGATATGAGTTTTTTGAGAATCAGTCGCGTGTACAGGATCCGACCAATGAGATTGCAAGAAATCATCAAATATGTAATAAATGGAATTACGTATTTTCTAAGTATAGTTACTATATCAGATCAACTCTTTGTGTGTTCGACGATAAATGTATACTGAAATAGACTTGCAAATATTGCGAGATGGGGCTTTCACAAAAACTATAACTCGTCCGCCACAACCTTACTAAACTTTAAAGACAGATAACCATCGGCAATGTCCCATACCTCTGTGATGATGGTAGTCTCGCGATCTGTATAAGGAGTATACTTCCACATGCCATTTGGGTCAGACTTGCAAGTGATTGTCGTATTTTGACCATCTCCTAGGATGTAGGACGTGACACATTTTCCATACGTCACACCCAGGATGGTGGTGTTGCTGGCCTCTATGACACTGTCCTGGCACAGGTGCTTAGGTGTGGAACCGTAAAACGCCATACACACGTGATTAACAACTACGGTGAAGTAGTTCAAGGCGAGCAGGAGAAAGGTGATCACTTGAAACTTCCCAGGATGCCCTAGTCTTGGTAGTAACTCATCTAATGCCACAGTCTTCGGCTTCATCGTATCTGGGTCGGCTTTTTCCTCGGACATGACGTGGTTGGAATCTGTAAGAAATATAAAAATATATAAATAAGTTTTAAGTCCTTTATGTCCTTGCAACAACTAATAAAATATGAAGACGATGTCCGTAGCTTATTGAACTAACCAAAGGCCATTTTAAAGTGTCATTTGAGTTTAAAGACATAACAACGACGGAATAGCGAGATGTTTAAACATCGGGATATCGGGCGAATAAGAAGCTCTTGAATAGACACTGGCGAAACGGAAGAGTATGTTAGAATGAAAATAAAATACGGAAAAGGATAAAAGAAACATACCAAAAAAAAGCATCTCCAAGAGTGCAAATGATTAAGTTGAAATCGACCAAAATGATCAAGGAAACTAAAGAAGGGAAGAAGATCATTCAGAATTCCTACAAATTGCAAGAAGCAAATTGTTGAGCTTCCAATATTATGCCTGTTCCAAACTATTTCAAACACACGAGGCATGTTTTCAATCCAAGCTGATACTAAAACCTTACAAGCCTACAAGTGGAAAATGAAGCCTTCCGGTAGATAAGCCTTGCAATTTTTTTATTAGTCACGGAACAAATGCATACCAAAAGTCTGGAGGCTTTGGAATATTGATTGTAAAACGTGCAAGCAATAGCCAGGTATGTATACATCCTATTGGGAAGGACACTTAACGATCGTAAATCCATCACATTTGGCATGAGTTGGTGATGACCGGGTGAGGTGTCCTACTGGGTGTCTTCGGCAGTATGTTTCAGTGAGGTAGCACTATCAAGTCGGCATCAGTTCCGCGCTATCACAAGGAGACAATACACGAACATATCGCAGCCTCCCAAAATACACTCATATACACTACACGCATGCATCTTGCATACAGGGGAAACCGTCCTTAAATGACCGTAGCTGTTAATAGGACGTTAAACAAACCAAACCAAACCAAACCAAACAGACCCATTATTTTGATATCGGAAGTCATTTTCAAAATACGGATCCAAGGAAAGGATAATTTGGTTAGTTTATTGTCAATTTCTAGACGACATATAACATAGATGTGACTGTAACTCACATTATTTAAAGATTCTAAGATAACTTAATGTGAAATTTAAGACTAAGACAATTATTTTATGGTCGTTTTTCATGAACTTTTGTGTCAATTAAGCTTCATAAACACATATCAGCTTTAAAAAATGTTAGTTCTTAGGCCATTAATCCATATTTTTTTTTTTTGCCAGATTTAACAAGTTTTTGGACAATTACCAAGTGGAATTTTTTATATTCAAATACAAAAATATTTGAAATATAAGCTGACTGTGCATTTTACTGCATTGGCAAAAGAAGAGAAATACTAACAATGCTTATATTAGAGCGCCCTTTAATTTAAATTACACGGGCATCAAATTTCTCACTCCTGTTTACCGTACAGGTTATCTTTCATGTCAACTATTTTAAATCGGAACGTACCATGCCCATCAATGTATTGTACTCTATAGTCTAGACAGCAAACATTATAAATAGACGAAGACGCACTCTATATTTAGTAGTATACCCAGTAATTCAGGTTTGTCACTGAGGTGAAATCGTCCCTAATCGACAAAGTGTATCATTGCCTACATTGTATAGAGAAAATAGTTCTACAGAAGACAGTGAAATCGTGTTATCAAGAACAAAATATAATAACTTCCGGTATTAAAAAGATTACGTTTGGTATTGTTTCATCACTATCGCTTCTTAACATACTAAACCTGATAGCAGGTGTGGTTATCAGCGAAATTATTGTAGTTTTGAATTTGGCAACAACATAGTAAAGTATGTTTGTGCCTGATGTTGATAGAAAGTTTGACGTACCAAATAGTTTACTATTTTTTTAATTGATGGATATGCCTCTACATTATTTGATATATAACAACGTAAAGTATTGCGAGAAAGTCAGTTCCCTACCTGTGAAATGATGTTGTTATTTAGATATAAGAATTTATATAAAAAAATAAAAATATCCCGAGATGCATAAGTATATCATTGTTATGGAATGGAGCAAGTAAATATAGATGGATGTATGCTTTAGACAAACTTTTGTATTAAAATAGAACAAAGAGCCAAAACTCCTTATAAAAGGTTGAACGAGACCTTATTTAAGTATGAAATATTAGGCCTTTATTCGCATACTAGATATGGCAGCTATTGGTCACCGAGCAAAAAAAGATAAGCCAAAGACAAAGCAAAGCGACGAACGAATGGAGAACCAAATGTTTTAGTCTTCTCCGAAAGCGGTGTTAGGGAGTAATAAAGAACATGCATAATTTCTGTATAACAACAACTGGTAGAGCATTAATGCACATGAATGGGATGGACATTTAGTTGAAATATTAAGCATATATAAGATAAGATGGTGTGGTGATACAGAATATTGTGAGCAAACTTCGGTATTAACAATCAACAAATGTCTATAACGATCTAAAGTGTGACACGAAAACATTTTTTGTACGTAACGTTCTGTCATCACAAGAGTTACTCACGGTCACCTACAAAATGTGCACCGAACAAAGTGATGAACGGTGGACAAAGGGCTATTACTCCGTTCAAAGTAGGTGACGAGACCCGAAGTTAACACGATATACTTTGCCATCTAAAGAGGACCTCGCATACAAAAGATGTGCAAACCTATAACTCAATACATGTACGAGGATTCCCTCTTGACCTTGATAAAAGTTTGAGAAGATCAATTAAAAGATAAAATAAATAGTTTTGTACCTGTAAGTTTATAGTTGATAGGATATGAAAAGGATTTGTCCATATAGGAATAGGAAAAGAGATACCGATCTCACAAATGGATTTTCAACATACAAATAGTTGTGAAAGCATTGTGTTCTTAATACGATATTGAAGAACGTTTAGCTTCTTATTCTTAAGATATATCATAATTCTTATTTTATTTGTTTCTTTTAATTTGTTTTTATTGATATTAACCTGAATGAAAAAATAAAGATTATATTTATTTAAACAATGAATTAGGAATGTATTCATAGTTTAAAACCAATATGACAAGCTAATCAGGATTTCTTGTTAACTACTTGCCAATCCGTCATATACACAGTAAGACGCTAGATTTCAAGCTTGTAGATATAGTGTTATATTACAGAATTTTTCACCTTTTTACTTTAGCTTTTATAGATGAACGTAACACGTGTGATTTAAAATTTTTAATTTAGTTACAAAAGAGTAAGTCAAATATGAATCACACCTCATTATACAATTGTTTCGTACTGGTGAGATTCATTGGTGATGCTAGGAGCCAAAACGTTGAAAATTAAAAATATTTAAAATACTCAGTCGCGTAAAACCTCGTAATTCACGAATTTAAAGAGAGGAGTGTTGGTAAATTTCAAATTTAATACTAGTAGTAAGTGTGTTTATGATTAACCATGCTATTACTGTGGCCACCTAGGTTACAGCAAATATAGGGGACTTAACAATACACCAACTAGCACTGACTCTGCAACCTTGTATCTTGAAAGATGAACGTAACTCATAAAGTTAGGATAATATATACTATTTATACCTGTACGACATAATCCTAGGATTTGTAATTTTGTTATAACTTGTGCCAAATTCGTTTGCTTCATTTATGCAGTAAATATAGCAATAATGTAACAGAACGTACCTGTTAAGACGTTAATATTTCGGTTCTGAACATTTGAATTCACCATGAATGTCGTTCTCCATTATTAAGCCTTACAGTGAAGTTTGCACAAGGTACGTTATAAAAATACACCACACTTGAAGGATGTATGAAGAGTGAGAAACGCAATCATCTTGTGTAATTAAATATCGAGATGTAATATGATTACTTTTAATATTGTGCAGGTAAAATTCCATTTGGCAATGACAACATTGGAATACCTATGAAAATATTTTTACCGCCGCCATAACAACACAACCATAAAATTAAGGTATTTTGGTTTTCGACATTAAGCTGCAATTTTAACGGTGAGTGTAATCTATGTTTACATTGAAAGTATGGGTATACACTTACCTATGTCTCCACTGGTGATTATATTACAGTAATCAATTCACTCAATGCACTCTTGCAACCTGCAAATAAGAAAAATTGTTAGAAATGATGTACAATATTATTCAAAGATGACATGACAGTAATTTATAATAATGTCGACCTAGATTTTTGTGTGAGGTTTAGAGACACGAACATAACTGTGCTTGAGGAACTTTCGTTTACCTGTATACACCCTGAAGTAGTCTACTGAGAGTGAAGAAAGTTGTTGATCAAATAGTAGCCTGAATTTAAATATGAATAGTCCTTTAAAGGTTTCGCCCCCATGTGGCAGCACAAACACACGCCTATTGATAGGTGAACGTATTCCTTCAATGATTTGTTCCGATTTTATGCTGATGTAATAAAACATTATAAAATGGTGTCAGACATTCACGTTGTGTAATTTCTTAATCCCTTTTCGCTTGTTCTCAACGAAAACTTAAGTATAAAGATACGAAGTTCGAACTGAACTGGTTTGTATAGATACGATCAGTTCTGCATCAGATCACACACATATAACACCACTGCCTCGATTTTGTTGTTGATGTGTACACCAGGACGAGCAGGGCTCTGGGCGGTCACTCATACCGTCACAAGATGTTTGTGTGTGAACGTTATATATCTATGTAGTTTAGGATTAAACCAATGCTTTCCTACTTTCATTCATGAATATTATGTGGGTTTTTTTTAATTCAAATATGTGTTCCCTTTATATTCTGAAAATATAGTTTCGTAATCTACGACAGCCTGTCCGAGGCGTCCGGATACATAATGTTTGAATTATTAGACATCTGTTTCCAAAAATAGAGCACTGACCTCGCAGCGACATAGCATCTTGTATATTGTCTGTAAACTACTGGGCCTTTTAAATGTACACCTGATTTACTCATGCAAGGCTTGTATGTCACTGAATAGAAAAGACATTATCATTTATTATTAAAAATGTTTTGCTGTTTATAAAAAGAAGAGTGTCTATTTATGAAGGTTGATATAAATTGTATGAATATAAAATATGTACTTCAAACAAAAAATCGATACACGCCGTATTTTTATCTATTTTCATTTTATTTTCTTGAAACAAGAAAATTAATCAAAGTTGTTTGACGTTACACATCATTCACACTGAAAATAAATATATTCCAAAACAACTGATTGAGTGTCATTTTATCTAGTTTACAATAACTGTGAAACATAAACGAAGGATATTACAGAGATAAAAACGTTCAAATCACACAAGGAAACAGATTATTTAATAATGGGCCACTGCTATTGTGGCAAGTTTGTCCATTAATATTCGACATATTTTACGATATTGAGATATTCGTAGCGAGCTAGGGAAACACTCCAAGCCCTTTGTGAACACCTTAGGGAAAAAAGGGTAGGGAAGTTACTACCAAGAAAAACAAAGAGGACTATCGGAAAATCTAAATCATCACCCTTTTCATACCGCTTGGTAGGAAATAAAGTTACGAGATCGAATTAATCATAATAATGCCAAACGTGTTTACTATCCTGTTATCTGTGAGGAAGGCTTTTGGTTCTGTCACCTGGCCGAGACATACCAAAGTCTTTAAAAATGGTAGTTTCTACTCCTGCTTAACGCTCAGCAATTGAGGAATGGGACGACTGGTTCGCCCGTTGTCACTATAATGTGACCAGGTGGGATGTCCTGCTTGGCGTCTTCGGCAGTATGTTTCAATGAGGTAGCACTATAAAGTCGGCATCAGTTCCGCACTATCACAGGGAGACAAACACGAACATATCGCAGCCTCCCGAAATACACAAACATACACTACACGCATGCATCTCGCACACAGGGGAGGCCGTCCTTAAATGACCTTTGCTGTTAATAGGACGTTATACAAAATAAAACCAAACCAAACCAAAATTATCCGGCAAATCGTGTTAATACAACACATGGTTAAACATATCTCATTTTGTCCAAAATTCTAATACATTTATGTCCTATGCCAGTGTGCAGTTCGGAATTTTTTCATGTAAGGCCAACCTTTTATTGTCTCAGTGTAAATTTACCCTAAATATAAACCATACCTGGGGCAGATAGCTTTTATTGGATCGAAAGTTATTTCTCTTATAGGTTGAAAATATTAATTAAGTAAGATCAACTGAATATAATAGATATATATATAAATTGTTTGTTTGATCTATAGGGTTTTTGCTTCATCGATACAGCTTAGATAAGTTGAAAACAATATAAATAGTCTTTCCGTGTTGCACACATAGCACTGTTAGCATTACGTTTCAGTGACGTAGAATATAAAAGAAACTTTTCGAGTAAGTGGCTACCAATTATAACAAAGCAAATTTTAAAAAACTTTCAAAAGAATTTTATTAGTATTTTTGTTAAATGGATACTTGATGATAGTTGTTTTTAATCACGAAACAGAAAAAATAGGTTGATGTAACCAATACCCCCGTTGTCATCTGACTAATATGTATCTATGACGTAAAAACCGATAGCAAACAAACTTTTTCGAGTTGTGGGTAAAACAAATTATGAAGTAATCAATACAAAGTGAAATATAATCCAAACGTTTTTATACTTGGTTTTGTTAAATGGATTCATAATGATAGTTTTATTTTAATTTCGAAACAGAAATATATTAAAAGATAAAACCAAATACCTCTGTCGTCATATGATATATGTGTATCTATGACGTAAAAACTACACACAAACTTTTCTAGTTGGTGGCATAACAAATTAGCGATTTAATACAAATCGAAATAC
>JAULCA010448723.1:0-10288 GCA_032360845.1 Crassadoma gigantea | reverse complement strand
GTAGTGGGACCGTGCTTCCAACGGCATATTTTATAGTGCCACCACACTTGAATGCTACAGCACAGATACCGCAACATCCACCCAAGACCAATTTATACTGACATGGGTTGTTGGAGTTGTGCGGGCAGGAGAAAAACACTTTCTCTAATATCCATGCTTACGCCGACTTCGGGGATCGAACCCCGGCCGGCTGCATGGAAGGTCGGGGTGTTAACCACTCGACCGATCCGCCTATCACAGTTTTCGTTCCACATAAACTCATCAATACGAGTTAGTACAAATTAGGATGGCAGAACGACGAGTTGTCAGATTTATTCCACAAATTTCGCTTTTTCGTAATGGTTTGGTGTAAATATAATGCCAAGTCCTGAAAATGACAGGGTAAGAACATATCATGTTGCTTCTATATCCAGCCTTATTGAACTTGGTTAAGTTATTATCGTGAAAAATATTTCCACGTATCAAATTGTTTTTCGCTAACGAGGCATCAAAGTATTGCATATATCGAGGATCTTACAAGAGTGTCAATGACATAATGAATTTATTAATCGCGTTCAAAGTATTGTCATTCCGCACAGTGCAAAGTATTTTCAGATGTGTTTGTAATGAACAATTTTAAATGCAATGATAATAAAAATAAGGACAAACAAATATATCATTTTTAAACCTAAAACAGCAAAAACATCAAAATAATGTTTCAGAAAATAATGCAGTTAAATAAAAATAGTACTTATATTGGCTCAAGAATATATTCCCACGGTTTTGACCGATCGCAGGACTCTTAGATTTTATTACACGTGGGTAATACCATATTTATGACATAGCCGCCTGACATAGTCAGTTATGTGATACAAACAATGTTTAGTATAACCAATATTTCAGTGACAATTTCCATGAGTACTCAACCACCTTCATCAGCTAAATAATGTTTCATGATTATGCTCTTACATTCAAAGCATTCAATAAAACTACAATAATAATTATATTATCAATATAATAATGTAATCAATGTTGCCATGTACTGATAAGATTATTTTTCTTCAAAACTACATAGAAAGTGTATTAAAAATGTTGTTTACCCAAAATTATTTGAACTATAAATGTTTGTATTCATTCCCTAGGAAACATATTTTTCTGTTTGCTTACTTATTGACGTTTCTTGAATCTCACTTATTGAAAGTTTAATAATAAATTTAAAAAAATTCACGAATTGAAATAATTATGAATAGTTTAAATTAGATAAAAAATGTATGAAATTGCACAGCCTTACCTAGATAAGCATATTTTCATACCTATCATGATGATGATGCGATGTGCAGAAGACTCACGCAAAGTAAAGATAGCAACTGATTTATTGCCCTTTTCGTGAGAAAGATTTTTAAATCTTATACAAATACTCTTATCAAACGAACGTAAAACGTTAACATGTGATTGCTCCTAAACAATCTGGTGGAGGATACCAGCATGCCAAAATGAATCCCACTACACCATACAGTTGGTTTAGGCTTCTGTGTAATCTAGGTAATGTTAGTGGCCAAAAGAGTGGAAATCCAAATTGCTCTAACTACTATTTATAAAGAAAGGGAGATGCCTAAATCTCCTTATTTAAATGAGTTTCAAAATAAGGTCGGGTTGGTTATGTTGAAGTGTGTTTATTATGAATCCTGTCTCTACTCAACGTAGATAAATGAGGCCTTTGAAATAACGACATACCTCGGGGACCGGGGAATCACCCAGCAGAGTCTACCATTTCGTACTTATACAATTGTATACTGAATAGTGATCACTGTCTTGAATAGTAAACGTTAGACCAACACATTTGATTACACTATCTTATACAATTTATTACTTTATACACTATGCCAAAAACCTTTATTGCACCGTACAATTGAATATTGCAACGATTGTGTATGATTTTATATTTAACGGTCATATCATGACTACGTCACGGATAGTCCATCTCTCGTCTTCCACGGTTTTCATATGACAGCCTAGAGAACATGTATATTTTGCGGGTCATGCAAGGCCACGTCATGCATGATGTCAGATAGTGAGAATATATTCTATAGGCTTTTCATTACTCATACTGACACGACTACAACTAACGTGATATTTTTTTCAACTTACATGTTTTCAACATTTATTCAACATAATTGTGCAGTTCACCTTCGTTTGTGACATTTCACAGTTTATGATGTATGCGTAAAAACATTTATCGCAGAAAAGACATCAGTCTTTAGCCACTTTCGGAAAGAAAAGCTAAATAGCTGAGTCGGGATCATTACATCCAATGTAACTTCTATATTACAAATGAAAACACACAATTTGCAGACATTCAAATCACTTACATGCATGTAACATATCTTCAAAAAACATGTTAGCTTATAAATTGAATTTATGACCTACTCGCCAACTAACACAAACAGGCTATCACAGGTTGTTTGATAGGCCGATTTTTTTTTAAATCGTTAAAAGGATTTTAGTCCTGACTCCATATCAATTGCGTTTACATTTTTAACTGGTTTTTTTTGTCAATGTGGTTATTCATCAAGAACAGGTTTAATGAATAAATATAAATTTTAATGCTTTTGAAAGTAAAATAGGATTGACACAAGCTAGGTATTTCGTAACTTTGTGAGAAACAATACCCCCATGACGCTATCCAAGATTTTGTGATCAGAGATGTCGCCCCTTTTTCAGAATACACCTTCCTTTAAGTTACATATATGAAACCGCCAGCAATTTGTTCAAACACAACCTGTTGTGTAGCTTAACATGTTTTGTAGCTTAATTGTAATAATATTTGTTGTTATGAGTGAGTGATACCTTTACCGAACAGATCGATTATATATGATATATTAGTAATATTATAAAATCGAGAATTTTATACAAAAAAACTTACACATTTGTGAGTTTTAGTAAAATGGTGACGTGAAAAAAATCAATCAATCAGAGAATGGAGAAAGGAGGGAACAGTTTGTGATTTTCGTTTCGCAATTAGTGGCACTGTCTTTTTGAGCGTGTGTGTTTTTTTAAATACATCTAGTTTACAATAATGAGCTAATGGAGCTCTTCTACTAAACTAATCTAATGAATAAGTTAAAATTGATTACACTTTTTTTATATTTGCTCTATAAAAAAACCCTCATTTTGCCAAAATTTATTTGCTTTTACTCTTTAGCAAAAATATATAATAAATGTCGATGTATAAACATAAGACTTCAGTCTAATACCACTCAATTCACGCTTATTTCAGATCAGCCCCTTGGCTATTTGAATATTACCATAAGATGGCAAAAACATATTCATATCTAAGGAATAAAATGCCTTTTTTTGGCGGATTTGGCATCGAAATGAAATATCTGTAAAACAATATTTATTACAACAAAAACATGTAGTTTCCGATACCTATTTAGTATATTGATGACACGAAACGACATGAATACTAGAATAAAACAAAATATATCCAAATCAGTAATAATATTTACACTCTACACTGACATTCATTGAATAACCATTGTTACCGTTAACTGGAATAGTCGTCTCAAATTTCCCCGCAGATCGTGAAAAAAATCAGTGATGTTGACAACAATACATGTACAAATGTGTGCTATGCGAACTAGACAGAACCATATGACGTCAGAAACTGTAGAAGTGGACGGAATTAACGGCGGTTACTTTTAATGAGCCCATCAGACGTTAATATGTTTTGAAAATAAATTATGTATTCGATGAACAGACAAACGTATAAAAAAAGTTATAAAATAACATTCACAAATACATACTTTAAATACTTTGTTTCATGAGGTGAAACATCCAGTTGAGTACAAAAAATATTGATAGTTTATCACTCAAACAGAAAAGGAAGAAGTATATAATGACCACAGCCTTACCTTAAACCTGCTGCAAATATGCAACAACACCGACCAACCGGTTGATTCGAGCACTTCCTGGTCTTTGGGTATCGACGATATACTATTCACACTTATATATTACTTTAATATAATGAGCGTATTAATTCCGTACTGTCTGAATAACATTGTACTAAAATACAATACATTATTAAACTATCTATTTACATTGACGATAAATAAATAACTCATGTTCTTGAAATTGCGGTATCCTCTTATTACCGAGGCGGAGAAGAGGTGTGCGAATTTTCCGCGACACACAATTTTCACTTCAGTACTTTTCCATTTGATATGATGGCGGATATCAAACATGTGGCTATTGATGTTAATATCATTGAATTATCACTAAGTTCAGATAAATGTTCTTTCCAATGCCATATTAAATAAAAGGCCTAGTTTGTTTTCCTTATAAAAAGAGCATTTATACTTTTTCGTAAGGATTATACATAAAATGTGATGTCAGAAAGTTTTTCGAGATGGTGCTGCATGATAAACATGTAATTAGATAAGATTTTGTCTCAATATAGAAGACAAGAAAAAAACTCGATTTTGCAGGAAGGCACACATTAGTCGCCTTTTACGATACAAATGCAGTGGGATACAGCAGGTCTATTTCTTATGTAATTTCCCCTAAAGACATTCCCTGGACTGGATGTAATGCAATGTAAAGGAGTTATATGCAAAAATGATAATAGTTGATTTGATTTTCTAAATACACACCTTCGACGTACCCTTTGGGCATGTATCGCATAAAAAGTGAATTTCGTTTGCGATATAATCATAACCATTCGATCTGCTCAAAAATAAAATAAAAATAATAAAAACGATAGCATAAATAAGATAACTACTGAAAGGATGTTGATCTTGTGGTTTTATGAATCACATAATATCAATGTTGCCCAACAGATAAACTGTACTATGGAGATAAATTTAAACGAATAATACATCAATCGTATTAAAAAGATTACAGATAAGCGTACCAACGGGTAGTTACTGTTTAAAAGAGCAAAAGAGAATAAATCGGGAAACCTACCACTTTTATTGTTTCATTGAACAAGACAATCAGTATATCACTTGGTTATTTAATTGTAACAGCTTAGAGTGGAGTCAACTTCGGTCTGAATTGAATATTATGGCATTATATATGTAGTATTAGAGGGTATTTTGCTATACATTATCCGCATGTGGCAATACGGCCCGTACCTTTTATGTCAACTGTTATGTACACACGTTCATATCTCCAAGAATACAGCACGTCTTGCACTAGGAGCCTTATAAAGCCGTCTCGCCTTCAAAACATATTCAGGTTGTCAGAATAAATAGTAGGATTAAAAGTTGAAATAAGGTTATTTTTCAATAAAAATATTTTTATTAATTGTTACGAGTTACTATAACACTGTTCTGTTTTTGTTTGACTATCGATCTTGATGAAGCAACAACGTTCTCTGTTTATTCAAGGTTTGACCGACTTTGGTATAGGGCATTTCTTATGAGTGTTTTAGTTATACCATCGACACTACAGTTTGTAAAACATCGTGACTTTTTGAAATCATTTTTCAACTTTTGCTAAATTACAGCCAGTTTGGTTTTATAGAGCTAATGTCCTATCAACATGTAATGTGATTTAAAAAGACTTGTAGCTAATTTGTGACGATTTCTATTTCATAAGAAAGTACAATTTTACGTTCTTAAGACTTTATAAAACGCCTTTCATTTTCAAAAAAGAAAACCAAAAATGTCTGCCAATTGTCTCAAAATTATGCATGTATCTTTAATATGCAGTAAATGCCATGGACCCCCTGTTGTTCATAGAGTGTTTAGTGTAATCAGTGGTTAGTGCAAATTTTGTTAATTATTTTTTAAAAATACAACTTTTACTCAATTTAAAACTTTTAACAGACACTAAGTACATTGCCAACGTAAATAGATTCTCTCCTGTTTACAAACTTTTTAGAAATAAAATCGTTGTTCACAAGTTTGTATGCGTTGAAACTTTGCAATCACACTCTTTGGACCTACTGACACTTGTTACTGTACATTAATACATTAAATTTAACTAAACAACTGTAACTGGTGTGATATAAGACATGTCTGTGTGTCTAGCATGAATATCCGAACAAGTCGTTATCGCCAATTTTCAAAATTTGAATTTCTATCGGGATTGGAACCACTGGATTTCGATAATCTGTTAAAAGTGTGTACATATGAAGGTCTTTCGCAGTTTTTCATCTCCAGCATACACGTTTAGCTGAAAATTGTATTTTGCCGATATTTTTTTATCCTTTTTGACCTCTTGTCAGCTGTATGTCTGCTATTTGCTGTGCCCCTGAAATAACTTTTTTTTTAATTCTTCTCTCACCAATACAAATTTATTTTCCTCTTCACCTTAAAGCAGGTTGGAGCAGGTAAGGTACTAATTTTCACGAGGAAATGTTAATTGAAGTTCAATATAAACCTTAGTTTTAGCGTTGCCGAACTATCCTCGATTCATATTGTTCAAATGTTTTGACCAGTATATATCTAGTAACACTGTTCTTTGAAGAGATATCTTATTCATGCACACCATTTATCATTGTTTTTCTGTTGTTCAGAAACCATTTTATCAAGTTTAATCTCGAATGGCTTATCATATTCGAAGCAGTGGACGCAAATGTTTGGAATATTTGCACGATATGAAAACATGAAACTCTTGTACATCATTCCTGGTTTTGTTTGCCGTTTTTACACGCCTGACTGGCCTGTTGGGTGGCTGGGTTGCTGGGCTTTCAAATCAACTTTTGCCAAAACTTGCTATACTTTTATATGTCGGGATTGAAAAGATTCATGTATCACAAAATGGTGCTTTGCCCGACTTTGAACAGATTTAAGACAATTTGTACTTGTTTGATAACATAATTGTATAGAGAAAAGAATCTTCATATTTCACCATTATTTACAAAACTTAAAGTGCTAATGTATGTTTGGAATGTGCGTATCATGTAATGAAGACGAGTCTTGTGGCTTATCTTAGATAGAATTCAATGAATTGATATAGTGATCATTTCAGAAAGACGGAGTGTTGCGGATTGAAATATGTTCTTGGAACAACAGAGTTAAGGCCCTTTGTTCACTTTTGATACTTACGTTTATCTTGAGTATACATATATGTTTAAGATATCACGCATGTTTCACCTTTCTATTCCGGGAAACGCTAAAGCATGTACTTCGATGTGTATGTCTCGCCTACGAGTGATGTTTTCTGTCGTCGTATTGCTGTTTTGTTTATTATTTTCTGAAATAACAGAGAACAAATCCTAACCCCACATGTCTTAACTAACAGCAATACGTCACCTTCCAGCAAGACAATGCTCGATGACATGTAGCCAGGATATGGCGTGAAATTATCATAGCAAACAATATTCAGCCTCTACAATGGCCTCTATATAGCCCCGAAATGTCTGCATTGAACACAATTTGGATGACCTTGACAGACGTGCCTAAATGTAAAACCCAGTCAAATAACGTGTACAATTAATGGCAATGTTGATAGAAGAATGGAGCAATATTCCGTTGAATTTGAACAGGAATTCACGCACGGATGAATACACTAAAAACTGAAAT
This sequence comes from Crassadoma gigantea, assembly GCA_032360845.1. Lineage (NCBI taxonomy): Eukaryota > Metazoa > Mollusca > Bivalvia > Pectinida > Pectinidae > Crassadoma > Crassadoma gigantea. The sequence continues at coordinate 2,777 of JAULCA010448723.1, read as the reverse complement.
ATCATTTTCCTATACAGGAGCGTTCACTCTTGCAATTAGCATTACTCATTTAAACGACGTCGCAATACATTTTTCTTTATTTTCACAATTTAAGTTTTGTGGAAACATACCAAGCACTAAAAATCATTGATATGAGAATAATATTATGAGTTTCTTGATTTGCCCAGTATTGAAATAATTGTTACAGAAAAAAAACAAATGTGTAAAAAAATAGGCCATCCCATAATACAATGTACATACATATTTGACAAACACGAAGACCATAAATAATACGTATTATTATTCCTCATCGATTTTACAGTGTGTCTGATTGGTTTAAACATATCACATGGCAGGGTTTAAAACAGCATGTCCCTCTCAAATGAACAACCACCCGGCTACAACCGTTCAAAAGCTATCACTAGTCGCTATGGTATACCAGCTATTCGAGGTGGTGGTGTCCTCCTCTACAAATTCTTCTACAACATCTACAGATAGAGTATCTGTCAGCTATAATCATAAACACACAAAAAAAGTGTGTAGCAGTTGTCTAATTAACATCCCAACGATGTTCACTGGAGGTTTAAATGTGGATATTTTAGTCAAAGACACTACCCAACTCCTCTCAATAATAAAGTTGAACATACATATCAGTTTCCATTATAGACCAAACTTTCTGCAGATTTCCCCTACCCGATAATCTGCAGAGAAACATAATCCCTTGTCCACTTCTTCGACCACAGCATCATTCAGACGATTTTACAACATGAAAGAGGGGTCGCGGTGGCCAAGTGGTTAAGGCGTCTTACATTCTGACATGCTCCTACCAATAGCCTCCACCATTGGGTGCGAGACCGTCCTAAGGACAGTCCCCAGGTACTGGCCGTAGGTCGGTGGGTTTTCTCCGGGAGTTCCGACTTTCCTCCACCTCCAAACTCTTACACGTCCTTAAATGACCAAAGCTGTTTAAAGGACATAAAACACGAAACAAACGAAAAATAAAACATTCAAGGTATTTCTTGTACAAGCAAGTGTTATTAAGGTATGCAACATTTCTTTCACTTTTAAATGAACCTTAATCTGCATAGACCTGTATATGTGTTATGTTTCTACATATAATTTCTCAACAGCTTTATAATTTGCGTCATTTGTTCTTAAATACGAAATTATGCGGGAAACGGGGGTATCTGTGAAGCCCATACAAATATGTTGATATCTGGAAATTCATTAAAACTCTTCTCTATTTGATTTATTGTCATGGGTATATATTTCATGCACGCAACACAAATTTTATTATAAAAAACAGTATGGATACTTTTACATTCAACAGAATCAGTAAGATTTTGTATCAAGACAAAAATGAAAGAATAATTATGTTGAACACTTCATCTTAAGTCTGTTGTAAGGTGTAGATCTGCACCGACGATTAAATCCGACAACTTACGGATGTTCGGTTAACGAAAATTTAATATAAAAACGTGGACCATAATACAAAGATAACATTGTGTTTATTTCTCACTTGACAGGGGATCAAATATAAAGCAAAACGACCTATCGATCTAACGGATAAATCAATACGGTAAGTGGAAGGACAGAATATCAGCCACGTTATGTATCCCTGTAAGTCGAGGTGATATCTGCAACACAATTAAAAAAACCCAAATTACCCGTTACTCTGTCAACGCTTGACTCCCGAAAAAGGCTTTTTATATTACTAGTTTGAATCAAATTAATTTTATCTCGGACGTTATTTTGGTTTTAATCCTTCAACCCGCAAGATAGATGGATCTTTCGAACTAACGATATCACAAATGATATACACCCGAACAGATATTCTGACTACAAATGAACGGATTCAAAGATAATTAATGGTTAGATTGTTTTTATCCGGGTTATAAGATGGCGATTTAGCAAGCTTATCTATATAAAGTTGCCATCAAGAATTTATTGGGATTGTCACTGTACGGATGAACGGGTGATCATTTTACAAGTCAGTTAAATATTGTTATCGGTATATTCTCCATTATGTATTTTACTAAGTAAATATTGCTTTACATTTTATCTAACATAGATAAGGCAACAAGGAAGTTGACCCAAGGAAGATATCTATCAGTGTTTCATATTACACATTCACACATGCTCGGGGACTACTCTCTTTAAAGGTAGGATACATTTTATATTTGTAATCCGATTAAACTCAGACAAGGAAGTTAAGACTTCGATCGTTTTATACATTTTGGTTGTTTTTTTAAAAACTGATTTAGTATTTTACGTTAAGTATTATGAACGTAACTCGCATACTTGTGATTGGACACCTAAAGTGTATAAATAGATAGCTTTTTAGTCCTTCTAGGGACTGCAGAACCATATGATTTCACATAGACGATAGTGTTCACGTTTACCACTCTCCTGGTCAAATGGGGTTTTCCACACTGGTTCACCTGCCCTCATTTTGAAGAATGTCATCTCACACAACTGTTAAATAATATTTAAAAACTCTACCTGTTCAAACTTTTTTTTATTTGGGGGCCGCCATCTAGTATTGAAATCGGCACCAAAAATGACCAAAATTTACAACTAATTGCACACTTAATAAACTCCCCCCAGACAAAAACTGACTTGAAAAATTTGATATTTTTTTTACATATTTTACATCTTTCTATATTGTTTAACACACACATACAACTTCTGCCACCCAAATATCCAATCAACATGCCCCAAGGCATTCACTTTCCTATCAAATCTTCTGCCCAAAAGGGAAAAACCCACATTCTATTTTTTATTTGGTTCCGTGGTCC
>JAULCA010448712.1:0-10289 GCA_032360845.1 Crassadoma gigantea | reverse complement strand
GGGTTTTACCTTACTTTCTAATCTGCCGGTCGCTTAACGGTAAACTTGACCGGCTTTGAAGTCCTCAGTTATCTCTAAAGGACAGGTATAAGCCTAAGTGATTTGTCAGGTATTTTTACTTGGGACCAATTAAATAGCCAGTTGCGTGTCTTTAAACTTGCTATAACATTCTCCAGGAGTGCCTTGAGCAAAGTAAGAGTACCGAGGATGCATGAAGCTATAAATAAACCTTATTAAGACTATGACTAAATGCACAAAATCTTCTGCCTACCGATTGCTCTAGCTTAGCAATTGCATATATATTCGTTTATCATCAAAATAGGGGTGTCAAACCTGTCAAATTCTGATAGCAGGTTCCTCGAATAATCTTCCAATCGAGTTACTGGTTAATCGGTAATTGGTAATCAAACAATGAACAACGACAATAAGTTATATGTTTAGCAAATGTTCGATTTAAAACGTATTTACATCACATACATGTATATCAATTATCATGATAGTCTAATCGTGTTTTTCAAACTTAACATAGGAATAGTTATATGTACTCTCAGTCAGTATATTTCATGATCAATTGTCGGAATACAGTAATGCGGGATTCGATTTCAGTTATCTGTATTCAAGATCACATGCGGTGATATTTATTTTTGAATAATCTTGCATATAAATAGAGGTCTACCTTTAAAAGATCATATTTCACACCTGTATTCTGGCATCCATTTGAAACATATTCAGCTCTTATGGTGCATGCGGCATATCTTTGTCATTCTTTACAATAGAGTACAAAACCAGCACTAACGTGTCAGCCTGAACACTGTGTTTGTTTTGGGTAAATAAATGTCCGACTATTCGGTTTTTGATTTCGGTAACCGCTTCATGTTCTGTCGGCTGACTTACCGTTTGACCGGCTGCTATTTAACAACTCTACAACAAGCTCCATCATTCAGCTCAATCTGATGAATCTGATATTGAAAATTGTAGCATTAAACATGATTCAGATAAATGCTGAAATATAATATGCATATGGATGCTGAATCTATTCAAGGACATTCCAATATGGCGGCCACAACAAACTGATTATCAAATTCAATAATGCATTTCGTTAGCATTTAATAATCCCTGTCACAAAAAAATCCTCCTCCGATATTTCTCAAACATAATTGAAGTACATGCATACTTAATTTCAGAAGAAACAAATTCAATAACTGATGAAAAACTCGCTTTTCATATGTCCATTTTTCAATCTAAATAAAAGTTACAATTGAGGAAAAAAAACATTTAAAACTTGTAAATATCACAAGGTTGGATGTCCACTGAGAAGCATTTGTCGAGAAAAAGTTAGAAAATAACCCTTCAAATCTCGAGAATGATGACATGTATTTTTAATTGGATATTTCACAATAATTCATCAAGCTTACAAGACTTTTGATACAAGTCAAGCCATATTACTGTACCTGAGTGAGAACTTGTAGTGAATGGTGTACAGGTAAAATCTCACTAGCTTAACATGTTTTTTCCAACCTCATTCAGCCTTGTTCGCTTTCTGCTCAGTTGTGATTTATTCAGGGGAAATACATGCCATTATTCTGGAGATTTTACCCATTTCCTTATAATTTCTCGACAAATGCATCTCCATAGACAACCAACCTTATGATATTTACAAGTGTAAATTATTTTTTTTTCTTGAATTGTGACTTTTATTTAGATTGGACAAGATATCCCAGAGGGAACTTCGCGCCCACCATTGACTTATCTTTTCTCTACTTTCCCTTCGTTCTCCTCCTCCTCTTAATCATTTGATAACAATGGGAATCTACATATGATGTCTAAGAAGATCTAAGAAGAACCTTGTGAGATATATTGATAAATTTCCACGGTCAAAATCGAAGATGACCACCTGTCGGCCATTTTTTTCTTGATCAAACACAAAACTAAATGAGTCAACTAGGAACCAAAGGGCACCATATGAAGTTTGAGAAATAATATCCCTTCAGTACATCTCAAGAAATAGTGATAACAAACTTCAACTGCCAAAATTCAAGATGGCTGCCTTTCGGCCATTTTTTTCTGATCAGTCTCAAAATGTTTATGGCACAACAAGGGATCAAGGAAAACCTATATGTGAAGTTTGAGAAATATCCCTCCTATACTTTTCAGGATATAGCGATAACAAGGATTGTTGACGGACGGACAAAGGGCGGACGACGGACGGAAGACGGACCACAGAGTAAAGGGGATTTGAATAGCCAACCATCTGATGATTATTGGCTAAAAAATGGACATATGAAAAATGAGTCCTTTCATCAGTTATTGAATGGTTTGTCTGAAAGTCAGTGTGCATGTACCTCAATTATGCTTGAGAATATTCGAGGAGGTTTATTTTGTGACAGGGATTGTTTAATGCTAACAGAATGCAATATTGAATTTAATATACAGTTTAGTGTGGCAGCCATATTGGAATGTCCTTAAAATTGAGAATTTTTTTGTACTTATAATGTATTCATTTTTTATTTAATGTTTTCTTGTGTCCAGACAAGTGCTGATCTCTTCTATTAGATATGTCGTCTGCAAACCAATACATTGATTCCAACAACAGCACTCCTTTGGAGATGTCGACAATGGTATGTATTATGGATAAGTAAGACTGCCTTTGTCTAGTAGTTGGTGGGGACACGTTTAGTGAAGGATTTTTTTTGCATATATGTTTTCACGAACTTTCACAAAAGAGATATCCAATCGATACATTGACTATTCTTATCTAATTCTAGTATGCTCGCCTGAAGTGTCCAATAACTCATAATGTTTACCAAGGAAAAGACATGTTTGAAGTTAAGATCAAGAAAATATCTTCAAAGTTTATTTCAACAATAGCTTCTAGATTTCTCCTTCAATGACTGGACAGTATGAGTAATTTGAGGAGGGACTTATGAAAAACAGAATTTCATATAAATTGTCGGACAGCTACAACTTATTTAAATTGCCAAAATAAAGTTTGATGTGCATTTTGGAAAATGGAAATGCTTGTTATAATCAATTGTAACATGCTATTTAAACCTTCATATGTATCGCTGAGACTTGAGACATAATTACAATCTAAGGCATTAACTATTTAACAACGATAAAAATATGGATTATGTTTTGACTACATGTTATTGTACATGCTGAGTGACCAACACACAATCATAATACAGTCTATGAATGATTGAATACCTTATAATTCTTTGTTTTGTGCTTAAATGTTTGATGCAATAAAAGTTAGTACATGTAACATGCACAACCAATTACATGTCTCGTAATGAATGTCTGATTTTACTACATAAACAATGTTCGGGATGTAATGAAGAATACAAAACTCTGTATTTATTTTTGTTCATTTGTTGTATTCTAGTAGTAAGATATATAACTATAACAATATTATATGAATGTTCGAAGTATGTTAATGACGCGGCCACGCCACACCTCTACACTACAATATCAGATGCATCCTTTGGCCAGAAAGATGAAACAGTCAAGGTCAGTTATCATGAAATAATGAATATCAACGTTTTAAAATTATGTAATCCTAGTTCAAAACCAAAAAATTCTTATCTGACATTTTACTTTGGTTTTCGCACTTTTTCGATGGTGTCATGTTTAGTGTCCCGATAAGAATAATCTTAATTAAGATATCAAATAATGGTTATCAAAATATGAAGAAATTGAAAATATCATCTAACCTTTTGTCAATTAGTTTTGTAAAAGTCAAATAAATTTCTAAATGGCTGTGAGTCTTTGGTTAATTTTATCGAGCATATTTTGCATACCATTTTTTGTATAAAGTATTAAGATGATAAGAAACTTAAAACAAACTATTTTATGAGTAGTACTACAATTTACTTTTGATATACTGTATTACTAATTTAACCGTATTTTATGCGTGTTCGAAGTTTGTTAATGGGGCGGCAACAACAGACCATTACACTACCATATCAGATGCATCCTTCGGTCAGAAAGTTTTTAACTTTCTCGATAGTGTCATGTTTAGTGTCCTGATAAGAATAATCTTAATTAAAATTATTTTTTTTTATGAAAATATGAAGAAGTTGAAAATATCATCTAACATTTTGTCAAATAATATTGTAAAAGTCAAATGAATTTCTTAATGGTTGACAGTCTTTGGTTAATTTTATCGAGCATGTTTTGCACACCATTGTTCGTATAAAGTATAAAGACGATAAGAAATTAATTAAAATTAATGAATAGAGCTATACTTTATTTTTGATATGTTGTATTACTAATTCGAACATATTTTATGCTTATTTGAAGTATGTGAATGGGGCGGCCAACACAGACCATTACACTTCCATATTAGATGAATCCCTCGATCAGAAAGGTGAAACAGTCAAGGTCAGTTATCATGAAATAATAAATGTCCAATTTTTTTAATTATGTAATTGTTCTTTAAAACAAAGAAATGCTGATCAAAAATTTTACTTTGTTTTTCGCACTTTCTCCGTAGTATAATGTTTAGTGTCTTGATAAGAATAATCTCAATTAAGATATCAAGTGATTTTTTTTTATAAAATTAGGAAAAAGTTTGAAAATATCACCTAATATTTCGTCACGTTTTTCGTCAATTAAAAGTCCAATGAATTTCTAAATGGTTGAGAGTCTTTGATTAATTTTATTGAGCACATTTGACACACCTGTTCTTTTTGTATAAAGTATTCAGATGATAGTGAACTTAAATCAAGCAATTTTATGAGTGGTACTATAATTCAGTTTTGATATACCTAATTACTAATTCGACAAATATAGTATGAATCTTTGAAGTATGATAATGACGCGGCCACAACAGACCTGTACACTACCATATCAGATGCATACCTCGTTCAGAGAGATGAAACGTTCAAGGTAAGTTATCATGAGACAATGAATCTAGACGTTTTTAATTATACAATTCGAGTTTAAAACGAAGAAATGTTAAGCCAAAATGATTTTTTTATGTTTTGCACTCACTCGATAGCGTCATGTTTAGTGTCCCAATCAGCATAATATTAATTGTGATATCAAGGAGCTTTTTTTAAATGAGTTAGGTAAAAGTATGATCTCGCATTTCGTCGTTGAATATAGTAAAAGCCAAAATAATTTCTAAATGGTTGAGAGTCTCTTATTAATTTTATCAGGACTGTAATGTGTAGAATGCATAACTCTGTCTTTATACTTGATCCTATCCGATCAGCAAAATCTTGATTAAGATATCATGTGATTTTATTTCTAAATATGAAGAAATTTAAAACAAATGACATGATATTTCATCATTGAATACTGTAAAAAGAAAACAAATTTCTAAATTGTTGAGAGTCTTCGATTATCGAACACATTTTGCACACCTCTTTTTCTATGAATATATAAACAAACACATCTTGACCTTGATTTTATTTGTGTAATATTCTGTACTCTAGTTTCAACTCCTGCTTAGCGTTTTGCGATTTTAAGAGTAGGACGACTGGTTCGCCCGTTGTCACTATAATGTGACCGGGTGGGGTGTCCTGTGGGTGACGTTGGCAGTATGTTTCAGTAAGGTAGCACTATAAAGTCGACATCAATTCTGCGCTATTAAAAAGGTAGTGTCCTTAAATGACCATAGCTGTTGATAGGACGTCAAACAATATAAAACAAAATCAATCTCTTTTCTCTCTTTTCAGAGAACGCCCTATGGAAGATTGTGTTGCTTTGCTGTGATTATTCTATTTATATTAGTGTTGCTTGCTTTTGCAATCGTCGGGATATTGAATTTGTTGGAATCGTCCAAGCATCAAGATCAGCCAAGTATAAAGTGTATGTTTATTTAAAAAAAAAAATCACTGTGCTTTTACGTACGATGTAGCTCCGCAGGTCGTTCCGTGCGCTTTCCCATGACTTGTATATATTGGAACTTGCCGTTAAATACAGTAAAACCTAATTATACTCGTCCAGGGTTATATTCTGGCGTTATAAAATATTAAGTCGATAGATACAAGAAAATTTACAAAAAATATAAGGACATTGAAATATGTTGACAATAAATGAGGTGGCAAATGAAGTAAGGGGCATTATATGGAGGTGTTACTGTATCTCAAGCCGACTGTCACGATATACAGAATACAGGTTGGATTCTTAGTTTTATTTTGTTCTGATAACGAGGACCGGGAGATAACTGGCACGACAATCAGATGATACAAAGCGACAACAAGTCATTACTTGAGCATAATCAAATGCATCTACATTTATGATGCACAATGAAGGAAGATAGTTACCATATAGAATGATGATTGTGAACATAGCGTTTGGCAATAGTGTTCATCAAGATGCATCTCCTGAAACAGCAGCCGACATCTATCTGAGAGATTATGGGATTCAGGGCAAACTTAAGAATTAAACTGCTATATGTAAGGACAGATGGTTTTGCCATTTTGACTAAAAATGACCAGTTGCGACATCTTATTACACCATTCAACAAACAGTCCCTTTTGTACTTTTAACTTTTTAAACTTTCGAAATATCGATTATATTATTAAATTGTTTGACAGCAAAAATACATTAATAGTGCATTAAAGAAATATGAAGCACTTTTGAAAGAATTCTTCTTTGCTATAAAATGACTTTGGGCGTTATGGATCATTTAAGGTATCATAAAAAAGTTGTTTTTTTAACTTCAATTTATTAACCAATTCTGTTATCAACGTCATTTTGGTTAATACGGACTATTCTTCTTGGTGCAGATATTTTCCTATGCACATAGCTACTTTGTGTAGCTATTTAGGATTAGACAAACCATGGTGTTTTCGGACAGTAAACATACATAAATGAAAGGCACCGCATGTGACAAAAAACATCATTCCTGCAAATGAACACTAGTATGACAATATTTAAGCATGCAAAAAATTAATTTGTATGTTGCAACGAACGCTTTCAAAGTTGAAGAATGTTTAGCAGATTTTCAACCAAATAGCGCATAACAGACGGTATGCGCTCATTTTTATCAGATATTTGTCTCTTTATACATGCATACGTAATGTCATATCGCCTAAAATTGGTTGTACATGCTTCGTTTATTCCTGATAACAAATATAACATCGAAATCACAATTCCCGTCGGGGCTGAAAATGACCTTAAACGCCCCTGGTTATTTAAAGTTGTATATCAATAACTGTAGCTGCTCTGTTCATGGTTTAAACCTGTTATATTGATTATACGTCCTACTTTTCTGTATTTTATTTATTTATTTGTACTGTTTTGGATCTTTTATGATTTTTTCCCGAAATCTGGATTTATACTTTCGAGAACTATCAGTTTCAGAGTTACTTCCATTTTGTATCTGATCCATAATTGCAAGTTCTTTCGCTTTTGCGTCTCGCAGCAAGTGTTGCCGTTGACATATTTGAGGTTAGAGTATCATTTCCTGGCAAGAAGACAAACGTAAATTCAAGTATGCGCCTTTCTCATTCCACTAATATCACTGTGACCGGGTTATGGATTGTCAGTTGGTCAAAGGTTACGGAACAAAAGACGGTTTCATCGCTTCTTGGACCTTTAACTTGTAACATGGAAGGGACGTATTTATTTGAGTATTTGAACAGGTCATTTTTTTTCGTGATTTGAAATGATTCATCATTTTAACAATTCACCTACGTAACATTTTGAACAAGCATCACATACGGTTATTCTATATGAAGAAAGATAATTTATTTAATCTAGAAACATCGCATTATTTCATGTACAGACTACTGCAATATTTTTAACCTCATTTTCATATCTGTTTTGTATGGTTTGTTTTGTTTTCCTTAATTTGGTTTTAACATTCACTAACATTCATTTTCTATTAACAGCTACAACACAAGGACCAACGACAACAACGACATCGCCTCCGACATCCCAGTGTATGTATTCTAACATTGAACATACTTATTTTAAAGTCACTTGATACATCATTTCACCAAGACTTTATTTTAATCCCAATACAAAAAGCCTGATAAATGCATTCCATGATACATTTACTTAGATCCTCTATGTGCAGAGACACCTGCTGTTACCCAAGGTTATTATGCGGGTAAGTGTTGGATTTCATTTTGCTTAGGTGTCTAGAATATATCTGTGTTCCATGTGACATATCAGTTTCAGGTTTTAAACCAAACAGTTATATTGTCAAAAGACAAACAGAAATGGCAACAGGCATAGCTTTTCTTGTTCTATGTCATGTCTTTGTTTTTTAATATACATGATCGTGATAAGATATTGGTTCAAATATGACCCAACATATTTATTTGCAAAGAACCAAGTACATATTATAACTTATAAGATGAGCAACAGTTATATTCACTTTTCATTTCGTTGTATAGCTCTACTTTTTCCCGATCATATCATAATAAAATATATTGAAACATATTGGTTGCGATATTAAGAAATAATATGAATTGATTAAGCATTTTGTTTACTTGTTTTTTAATGCATATCTTTACAGTTATCAACTGTACCGATAAGACGGCGTTCATAGGGAAATCTGTTACTCTTGTCTGCAAAATGACAGTAGCATTTGACTACATCAACGTTACCAAGGCGACAAATATGAATTGATTAAGCATTTTGTTTACTTGTTTTTTAATGCATATCTTTACAGTTATCAACTGTACCGATAAGACGGCGTTCATAGGGAAATCTGTTACTCTTGTCTGCAAAATGACAGTAGCATTTGACTACATCAACGTTACCAAGGCGACAAGGAACCTAGCAGATGTGATTTCCGTTGGAAATGTGATTAACAGAAACTTGAAAACGGGGGAGCATGTCGTTTTTGGTCAAGCATCCGTCCAAATTACATACGAAAGTATAGAATGTGATGACGGTGGACTGTTTACTTTATTCGTGCAGAAAACTGGAGGAAGCACCGAATCACAGGCAGTAACACTTAACATATGGGGTAAGAACAGACATACATGTTTGCTGAATAGTCATGTCAATTAACATGTATCATAAGAATTATCCCTTTTTAATTATTATCTGAAATGTACGAGCAAAAGCAACAATTAACAACATTTCCATCAACTAGATAAAGACCTTTCTGTTGTAAGTAGATATGCGCTGCTAATATTGTAGTATACAGTTTTCCTTTTTTTACCTCAGCTAAGCCAAAATCTGTATCCATGACACTGCATGCAGATTTTGTGATAAATACCGATCTACTGGGCGCTGAACATGTTTGTGAAGGATTCGTAGGTTACCCAGGTGGTCAACTGGATGTCACAATGACTAAGCTAGGAGATCCCAATGTTTATTCCATACCATTAGCTGACTATGACGGATCTAGAGGAAATACTATGACTACTGAAAACTGCAACAACAAAGCTCGACTAGAATTTGGACTAAAACTAGGAACTGAATGGCAAAATGGTACGATTACATGCAGGGCAAAGAATAGTAAAGTCTTTGAGGATGGTGATGCAGAACAAAATGATACTGCTATCTTATATCTGATTCCTGGTGAGTAGACTTTAAAATGAGAGGACGCCCCACTGTTAATCGTATTCTACCTAACTATGCCTACGTTAAATCACACAGTAGACACGCTAGCCAACTAGCCAAATATTAAAGTTAATTTTCATTATTATAATGTCCGGAAAAATGTACAATTGAATAATCTGCCATTTGGAACAACTGTTCTTAATAATATATTGGGATGCTGATGTATCATTTATTGCAATTATGAAGGGTGTGTGATGCCATGCTCATCCAACAGACATTTTCTCTGTTTTAGCCACCACTACCACACAAGCTACAACAACGCCACCACCAGATGTCTGTAAGTATTTTATTTAAATACAGTTCACTGGACATACACATAAGCATAGAAAGGTATATGGTTTTGCGGTTTTCCTTATTAAATCAGAAGTTTATAATGGATTTAGTTACTTTCTTATTTCATCTAGATTTATGCAGATCTGTAGCTTTAAAATTACAAAATCATTGAGTTACAAAACATTTTAAATAATTTTCAACTAGTTTTCAAAATAATAATTTGCCGAAAAGCACTAAGAGCAGTGCATTCTTTCAAGTATTTAGTAATTGTAAAGCGTGTGGTATTAAAGGTGATTTAATAACAACAATACGTTAGATCAAAGGTCAATCACAGCTTTCAATAATATTTATATAATTATGTATCTAGTTGACGTGCTGATATACTGTAGGCACAATAGATTGTTAGTCAATACAAATAATAGCAAACTTTATTTATTGAGAATAAAATCGTGTTCAGCCAAAGGGTCATCTTCTATATG
>JAULCA010448701.1:0-10290 GCA_032360845.1 Crassadoma gigantea | reverse complement strand
ATATGAATGCTGCACAGAAATATTTGAACATTTAAGCAAACACATGTATTTTTTTTTTACATGAATTACCATCCGATAATCCATATGTTTTTTTTCATATCATACATTATACATGTATAATACACCTATATGAACTGTGGATGAAAAAAATATTGCCAAGTCGCTGTGCTCGTAAATAATAATTTGCTCGTAAATAATAATGCCCAGTACTTAGTTCCCATGTTGCCTAGGTCATGATTTATATATATTAGTAAAGAAACGTGTAGGTTTCCAGTCTATTTCAGGCTGGAGAAGATGACTGTTGATATTTCTGGCTATATGACCCGATTCCAATACAAGAGGCCCCATGGGCCTGTATCGCTCAACTGGTATTTGTCTCACAATTGTAACCTTAAAAGTGGAATAACATAAAGGTACAGGCAAAATATCAGTGTCTTGACTTAAAATCATTCAGAAGAACCTGATAAACGATTAAAACACATTTGACCTATGTAACCTTGAAAGTCAAGCATGGACATAAAGTTGAACAAATTTCATAGCCATCCTCCCAGAATGCAACTTGCCAAATATCACCATCTTATGCCTTTTGTTGAAGATGACTTTTAAAGATGTATGCACTATGGACCAGATGTGACCATGAAAATGTATCAAGGTCTTTCATAGAGCTGTCACGATACACTTAACCCACGATTCGATACGTATCTCGATATTTGTACCACGATTCCATTATTTCGATTCGATACACCATTTTTCAAATTATAAACAAAATGAGATAACAGGAGGCAGTACCCAAATCAGATCAGTACATAAATTGGATCACTTTTTGTAAAATAAATAAATGTGTCAACAATTAAATTATACCATTGATTTAGTCTTAAAATAAATAGCCTTGCACTATTTTTTGTATACAGATGATTAGTTTGTAAGTTCAAAAAGCGCAAGAAAACAAATAAATTCACACTATAGAAATACTTAATGTCATACAAATTTTAAAGGTTATCACAAAATATTAATATGCTGACCAAAAAATATTCATTTGAGGCGTACAATAATGCAAAATTCAAGCCTTGTTCCGATGTGGGTCCCGACATTCGCAAAAACTAGAGATGCTAATTGGTGACGTCAGAGCGTTCTATAAAAATATCAAGTGAGCTCCTGGTGCTGAGAACATCCATCGATATTCTTTCTTTGATACACCAATAAATGAATATAATTCCTCAGATTTTTCAATGATTTAAAAAAATGATTATAAAAATTTGATGCGATGAACTCGGCTGAGATGTGTCGCCGTGTTTGTAGTTTGCCCCGATTTGTAGGCACGCATACACAGACATATCAAGAAAATAATTTGTGATTTGTACACTTTGCCGTTCATATTCTGAAACCCACACTTTCCATTTAAAACTTGCCGGAGCATCACAAATTTCTATTTCGTTACCGCAGTCCGCTATTTTGTTATGAATGCTTTGTGAAAAATTGCATCTTCGCAGCCGATTGATTGAGGGTTTAAGAGATCAGCCAATGAAATTGAACGTCTCACAGACGTTTCGGCTGAAGCGGCATGCACTAAGATTCAGATCGTGACGTATCGAAAATCCGGAAAAATATATCGTGAATCGGATCGAACATAAATAATCCCGGTACAAGTGCTTCGCGGTGAATAGTGACGCCTCTAGTCATTCACATCAAATACAGCCAAATTGCCCCTTTTGGCTCCGCCCCTCAGCCCCCTGGGGGTCAGCCATACCATTTGTACGATTTTGAATCCCTGCCTCACATGAATGCTTTTGATCAAATATGATCGGTATCCAGTGCATAGTTCTACAGAAGTCGTTTGTAGAACGTTTAGATGTTTAGACCCCTCCCAAATGTACATTGTATGTAAATTATGGTTTGATTTTCATGACTTAAGCAGTAAATTGTTTGAATAAAAGAAAGTAAAGGTACATAGCTCTTGATGTAGACTCCAATTTCAATAATTTGTGCTGATCTAACAGATTTGTCAATTCAAGATCTATCTGTACACCAAATTCAAGAATTACACATTATTATGTTTCGCATGTATGAAATTGTCCGACATGGTCACTACGGTAAGTTTAATGCAAAAATTCACTAAAGTTTCGAGGTATTTTTTCAAAAATCAACATTGCGATTGATTTAACAGTCAAGATGCATTTAAAATTCTCCAAACATGGAAATTAAAACAAACATTACAGTAAAATGTTCAAACCTGGCATGCATCGTGTAAAATTTCACCTCTTTACCTTTAGTAACTTTCAGCTAGCTTTCTTAATGAATTTTGTGTATATTTACATATCTCCCAATCTCAATCATATGTAAATGAAGTACATAACAAATGGAAAAATAAAAATATGAATGATCAACTGCTAGAATAAGATGTATATGATGCTTCTAAACCAAAGTCAAATAACTTTAGCTACTTCAACTTAAAACTTCTGACATGTCAATGACCCTTGATGTGACTTATTAAGCTGTCAAAATCAGACCAAAAATACTGCAGTACAATTATGTGTCAACTTATGTATAAGGCGATTTATACACCACTGTAAATATGAATACATATATGAAACACATATATTTTTATTATATGAATTACCATCCGATGATCGTCATATTTTTTTCATATCATACATTATAAAATGCTCCTATATGAACTATGGATGAGAAAATATTGCCAAGTCCCTGTGCTTGTAAATAATATTAGCAGCGCCCAGTACCAAGTTGCCTTGTTGACTAGGTCACGATTTATGTAAAGAAACGTTTTCTGTATTTGATCAGTTAGTAGTGATGATTGGTCATATTCTTACTGTAAATGATAACCAAGGGAAAAACAAAGGCAACCAGTGCTGAAGCAATCTTGAACGTTTAAACAAATAGGTAAGTGATTGTGCATCAACACCAAGGATTCCGTGAATAGGTAGTTTTTATTGAGTTGGCGTGTTTCGGTTACCTTCATCAGATTTCCTCCTCCGAGACATCTACATACTATCACCTACAGGACGTTGGACTCCACCACTTATTATTGTGTGAGTTTTCAACACACTTTTATAAGTTTCTACATTGAAAGTTTAAAGTGTTGCTAGTAATTGTCTCTGCTAGGTGGCAGTGGAGGGAAATTAAACACAAGGCTATATCTGCCAAGGTTGATTAGTACAAATCTTTAAATTATGAACCTTTGGCTATTGCAGATGGTGCGATAACGAGGTTCGATTGTAAAATAAGAAATGTCTTCAGCAGTATGCTCAAGTGAAAGTGTACTATAAAGACAGCATCAGTCCTGTGCTATCACAAGGGAACAAACATGAACATACCATCTGGAGAACAACAACATATTATATGACCTACAACATGGTGTTAGATCCTCCAGATCCTGTGAAACACAACTCACCTCATTCATATTGAACTCACATCAAACAACAACATCAACAAACAGACAGACATCATCATTATGGACTTTGCGAAAGCTTTAGATTTCGACAAAGTCCCACACAAACGACTACAATACAAACTCAAATATTACGGGATAACAGGGAACACCCATGCATGGATTACAGACTTTCTCTCATCACGCACCCAAACGGTAGTACTTGAGGGCAAACAATCAAATAAAACAAAAGTAAGTTTTGGAGTCCCTCAAGGAACCTGTTCGGGCCCCATCCTCTTCCTCATTTACATTAATGACTTTCACGAATACATGCAATACAGTATATTGCGACTCTTTGCAGACAATAGCATAATATACAAGACAATAAACAACAAAGACGACACACTAAAACTTCAACATTACCTTGACACAGCAGGACAATGGGAGACAGACTGGCTAATGAAATTTCATCCTGACAAATGCAACATTCTTAACATTAAACCTAAACGAAACAAAATACACTTTGACTAAACTTCACAATCTCATATTACACCAACTAGAATCGAGCAAATACTTAGGCTTAACACTTCAAAATAACCTACGATAGGACAAACATATCAACAACATTACAGCCAATTCCAAGAGGTCCCTAGGTTTTCTAAAACGTATCTTAAGAAAAACGCACCACATATAAAAGAACATGCATACAAAGCACTAGTCAGACTAAAACTCGAATACTGCTTCTCCATTTGGGACCCACACAACCTAAACCTTATTTTATAAATAGAAAAACTACATCGGAGCGCAGCAAGATACGTCAACAACAGATACCACAACACCAGCTCAGTAACAGATATAATAAAAAAAACTACAAAGGTCAACACTCCAAACACGGCGCTTTCATAAAAGAATCATCCTATTTTACAAAAGTATACACCATATAGTAGCAATGAACCCAGCACATATACTCACACCCTCAGACCCCGAAAGAGACGTACACACCCTCATACATACAAACACATAGCTGCTACAAAGGACACCTACAAATATTCATTCTTTACCCACACAATAACACAATCGAATCTCCTCCCCTTAGCAGCAGTACAGTGCACTACTCTAGAGGACTTTAAGGCACACACACACCAGACAGCCCTTGAAGCCCCGATCACACGCTAAAACACGCCTGTTTTTTTGTATCTTTTATCTATATCCTGCACAAAAAAAATCTCTGTAAGTTACCCCTTTCCACGCCTCTGTGTCAGGACACCCGGGGGCACAATCATCAATCTTGAACAATCCAGAAGAAGAAGACCACTGACTCCCAAAACACAAATTAAATGCACACACTCAACCAAATGCACACATGCATCTCGAAAATTGGTGAGGCCGTTCCTAAATGACCAACAATAACTGTTGATAGGACGTACATTAAACAATATTAATCCAAACCTGAGTGAAGTTTCTTTTACATCAAGGTCTTATCTATTTGGATAATTTCATCGAAATCATGACTTGTAATTTTAAAGCAATAATTTGTTAATTTTAGCTTGCATGCACTGTATGAATGTTATTTTAATAACATTATACCTATATGAATCCATGCTTTTTTATGAAGTGATTTTATATTTGAGTTTAATACATTTGATGCTTTATTACCTGACCTTGAATACATTCGTAGCCATACCGAGACAATACTCTCCAAGTTCGTGGATGTAGTTAAAACAACACATACACACAAGCTTTTAAACACGAATTTCAGTCAGTTAGTACTAGATATAATAGCAATGGATTAAATAAGTGTTACCTTGTGTTGTATTCTAGCACATCAGTGTCTCAACGCATACGGTATTAATCTGTTAATGTTAGATAATCTCGTTTTATTATCGCCCAGTGTTTTTTGTGAAAGTTACTTCCGGTGACGACAGCTACGTTATCAAAAGCTTTAGCGCGAAAATGTTAAGAAATCTAATTTAAAGATTATGAATCGCCGGAATAAAATTGATCATTTCTTAACGTAAAACGTTTTCCTATTATGATTTATGTTACGTATAACGATAATTGGTAAATATGCTCTATATGTTTTGCTAATTTCACAATTACTATTCAAAATCAAAGTGTCTTTCTATTTCTTATCGCTTCTCTATTGAAGAGAAAATTTTGCAATAAAAAGTGACAAACTGAGTGGCAAGGGTGTTTAAATTTAGGCAGAAAATTAACGGGAAAAGCATGTTCATGATTAAAACTTTTTAGAAATGGCTACCGCGAAGGTTTTGTTGTGAAGACGAGAACAAAAATGTTGATTTACTCTAAAAGGAACAATTCCATATCAAGCTCACATAGCTATCAAAACCGTTCTGAGTTCAGTACAGTTAGACTTTTGTTGATATCGCGAATATTATTTATTTTATTAATTTTACAAGCTAATCGATACAAAATTTATAATATTCATTTTATAAAGAAGACAAAATAAATTCACACCTTAGACACCCCTGGGGGCAAAGGGGCGAGGGAAATAGGAGAAACATAGCAAATTCTTCAAAATCCCCCCTTTCCTGTAATAGTGTCAGGATTTTGTCCAATTCCGTTTACACATCCCCATTCTAGTTTAAGTTTAAAACAACGATCCTGTATCGCTCACCTGCTGCTTATGCAACTTTATTATTGATCTATACCATTTTTTAAGATGCAAATCTGAATACCTCTTCATTTCATTTTTAGAAGTTTCATTGCAATATGTGACTTAGGCTAAGTGCTCATGTTGACAAATTTTGAAGCCCTTCATCATGAACCCAGTTATCTTGCTTATTAAGACAAAAAGATTCACACCTTAGACACCTGTGACCTTGAATGTAGATCAAGGTCATTCCTTTGAACAAACTCTGTAGCCCTTCACCCGAGCATGCTACAAGGCAAATACCCAGTCTCTCTGGGTCCTGGTCATTGAAAGAAGTTGTTAAACGTTTTAAGTCCATTTGACCCCTGTTACTTTTAATGTAGGTCAAGGACATTCATTTGACGTAGCTCTTTACCCGAGCTTGCTTCAGGCCAAATATCAGGTCTCTTGGCGTCTCGGTTATTGAGAAAAAATAATTTAATGAAAAAATTGACACCAGCTAGATGATGGATGCTGCACCACTACATACATTGTAAGTTGAGCCTAGCTATTATTAATGTAAATGGACAATGAATGAAAACAGATCAGCTCAGGTGACCTGAGAGCTATGTGCACTTTAACGTTGCATAAATTGATGAAATGGTTGATGCATTAAAAAGTGTACCTCGTATAAAAACAAAAAAAATCCTTGTTATTCTTTTTTGATTGGCTCACCTGGTCTGAAGCATAAACAGTGGGATCTGGCCCCGCCTGGGCCTGAGTGGCGGGGCTTAGTGAATAGGGGAAATATAGTAAGTTCTTAAAACTTCTTATTCTTCTGTAGGAATGAAAGAATTCAGTCCATACTTCGTCTGAAGCATCCTTGGGTGAAGGAAAAATAATTTTGTATAAACAGTTGGTCCGGTCCCCAAGGGGGCTGAGGGTTGGTGCCCAATAGGGGAAATATAACAAATTCTTTCAATGCTTCTTCTGTAGAAATGTAGAGTGTTTCCCCATATTACACTACGATATCCAGGTGAGCAATACAGGCCTTCTGGGCCTCTTGTATCATCCACTTTAGTAAGACAGGCATACATAGTATTCACTTTTTGCATGCATGCGTGTGCCAATGATAACCTTGAGTACATAGTATCTCATGAACCCCGGAACAGATTAAGTTAAGGTCAAAGGTCTCACTTGAAAATTTCTGAAATAAAAAGTCTACACCTGATAAGAATTTGGTCAAGGTTAAAGGTCAAAGGTCACACTAAGCTTGACCACTTTTGTCATAAAAATATTGTGTACATGATATCTCATGAACTCCTAGACATATTACGGTAGTTCATATTCACACCATAACATCACAGCAGAAAATTCTTCACATGATTAGATTTTGGTGGTTATCGGTCATGGTTAATTGTCAAAGACTGCACTTGACCACTTTAAAACAACTGGCCCGTGGGCCTTAGTAGTCACCTAAGTTATGTAAAAACTGATGTTATAAATGTTGCCAAATGAAAAAGAAATCATTTTGAAACAAAGGTAACTGGAACTACATGTAATGCAAAAGTAGCGAGAAAGATCGGGGTAGAGCTGACAGGACATATCCCTTTAGCTCAGAGAGTGTTACTTGTTTTCAGCAGAGCTTGGTATGGTTAAGATTTTTAAATTTCAGCCAATTTGACCACTTTGACTAATACCATACCCCTTTGGCGTTGGAGCAGGCCAAAGCCCAAACTGTTTAAGTATCAAATTGTCGTTTTATAATTATAATGTCTGTCAAGTTTGAAAAATGTACCACACATACCCTAAAGTATCATTTTCCTATAAAAACTATAGTAAACTAAACTTCGCCCCCACCTCCGGGGCAAACATAAAAGTCTTTGGGTCGATGAAATTCATAATTTTGATAAAGCACGTCATGACCCTTTCATCTATGATGAGTATTGGTTTCCAGCCTACTTAGGTCTAGAGAAGATGACTGTTTACATTTCTGGCTATATGATCCAATTGGGCTTATCCCATCAGCCCCTGGGGATTAGACATGGTTAAACGTTAACAAGAGGCCCATATTATTCAAAGTGACAAGAAACCACCTTTATCAATATCTAGCATGCAGACTTAAGACCAAAGAGTATTCTAAACTAGCACCTCTGATCTTAAACAAGAAAACTGAAGAAATTTTAAAACAGTGACTCCTTTGGGCCCTGCACTACAGCCCTTTGGGGTAGGACTGGCTCGAAATTTTCAAAGTATCAAACTATCAACTCAGCATTATAATTCCAATCAAGTTATCGACATGTAATATCCGAAGAATCATTTACCAATATAAACCATACTAAATGTTGTTCCCCCCTTCCTCCTTCCCCAGGGGTAAACCTGAGACCTCAGTGTCAAGGAATTCACAATTTTGGTAAAGCACCTTCGAACCCTTCCATCTATGAAGAGTATTTGATTTTTCTGGATCTCCAGAAGAAGATTTTTGAAATTTCAGTCAATTTGATCTCTTTTGGCCACTCCCTTTAGCCCCTGGGGGTCAGTGGTGATGGTGCATTACAATCAAACTGCTATCCAATAGTGATAATGCTAACCACATTCGAATTAATTCCAATGGAAATTAAACAAATGTTGGTCAATAATGTGATTTTTCTATATAAACTATAGCAAAATTTACCCCCTTCCCAGGGGGAAACGTGAGACCCCAGGGTCATGAAATTCACAATTTTGGTTAAGCACTTTAAGACCCTTCCATCTATGAAGAGTATTTGATTCTACCTTAACTATTTTGAAATTTTGTTTTTTGAAATTTCAGTCATTTTGATCCCTTTTGGCCCCACCCCTCAGGGTCAGTCGGGGGTGATAGGTCCATACCATCAAACTACTATCCAATTATGATAATGCTAACTACGTTTGAATTAATTCCAAGGGAAATTAAACCAATGTAAGTCAAAAATGTTATCCCTATAGAAACTATAGCAAAATTTACCCCCTCTCCATGGGGAAACGTGGGACCCAAGGGTCATGAAATTCACAATTTTGGTTAAGCATTTTAAGACCTTTCCATCTATGAAGAGTATTTGATTCTACTTTAACTGGATCTTGAGAAGAACATTTTTGAAATTTCAGTTATTATGATCCCGTTTGGCCCCGCCCTTAAGCCCATAGGGGTCAGTCAGGGGTGATAGGTGCATACCACCAAACTGCTATCAATTGCTAATAATGCTAACTAAATTTTGATTAATTCCAATCGAAATTAAACAAATGTTGGTTTAAAATGAGATTTCCCTATATAAACTTTAGTAAAGTTGCCCCCTTCCCAAGGGGAAATGTGAGAACCCAGGGTCATGAAATTCACAATTTTAGTGAAGCGCACCTTAAGACCCTTCCATCTATGAAGAGGATTTAATTCTACGATATCTGCAAAAAATATGGGCTATATAAGGTTTATGCAAAGTTTTATTGAAATTGGATAAGCGGTTTCTGAAAAGAAGTTGAAAATGTAAATTGTTTACGGACGAACAATGACAGACAAGAGACGAATAAAATAGGTCACTTGAGACTTCCTCTTATTAAATTTTCGATGCCATTTGAACTTGATCTGTTATCTATTATGATTAAGCCACATACAAAGCTTCGAATCTATATGGTAAATGGTGGTGAAAAAAAGTCAGGAAAACTTAAATGTGACAACTGCCAAAGACAATGAGTGATGTTTGTCATGCTTTTTAGGCGGTACAGAAAGGCAAAATAGTGGGAGAAAAAAAGGAAGGAAATATACAAGATCCCAAGTGTGTTGCAATGGGGGCAGAAGATCTATTTTGGTCTGTTATATGTCCCCCAAGTCTCAGGACATTGACATTCTTGCATTGACAGAAACCTGGTTAGGTTCAGATATCGATGACCAGGTCCTAGCTGAGATAATACCAACATGCTATGGATTCCTCCACAATGCTAGACTCGGCGAACGTGGTGGCGTGGTGGCTGCTCTGTTTAAGAAAGGCCCAAGTGTGAGAAATCTCTATTGCAGCCATGATGATGAATATACACACGTTGAGCACATTATTTGTTTTGTCATTGATGGTGATAAACAACTTAGATTGTGTATCGTTTACAGGCCTCCTCCATCTAAATAGAATGCTTTCCGGAATTTAGTGTTCTTTAATGAATGGTCTATCTTTTTAGACAACCAAGTTGTTGTACCACATTATCACTGGTGATCTAAATTTCAATTTAGCCGATCTATCTAATGTTGATGCTCGCCAGTTCTCTGGTCTACTAGATTCCAGGGGTCTGATTCAGCATGTGACAGAAG
>JAULCA010448690.1:0-10292 GCA_032360845.1 Crassadoma gigantea | reverse complement strand
AACAAGCGTCAACACACAATAACAGATCATACAACAGCGTCAACACACAATGATATACCATACCACAGTGTCAACACACAATAACAGATCAAACAAGCGTCAACACACAATAACAGATCATACAACAGCGTCAACACACAATGATATACCATACCACAGTGTCAACACCCATTAACAGATCATACAACAGCGTCAACACACAATAACATAAACTACCACAGTGTCATGACACAAAACAGGCCATGCATACACCACAAACTTATTGGAGATATATGCAATAATATCTCAAACGGAGAGCAAATACCGGGCTCGGCGTTGATTGAAATGTCAAGGACATTTCGGTTCCTTCTTATGCATCCTAATTTAACTCTATAGATAACGCATGTTTTGGTTACAAAATAAAAATATTGTATTTCTTACCGTATAAAAAAGCAATAATTTCTAGGTAGACATTTAAACGACTGGTACGCTGACGTTATTCCTAATCCTATAGCTAGTATCAACCTTAGTCGCCCCTATCTACGCTATACCGTCACACACAAAAGATAGCCGTTATTCTACTCTTTATTGGTTTAAACTTACTTTGCCTGTGACATCTGAGATGTCCAGATCCAAGCTCTCGAATCTTATGACAACCACGATGGTATCCTACCAGCAAATATGCCATACGCTTTGATGAAAGGACCATTTGGTCAATGCATTTTTACCACAGCCTGATAAAGATGGCCTTAGATCTGAGCGTAACTTTATAACGTAGAAATTTACCTCTCACTCTGAAATATTTTAAATGTCTTATAAACTGTGTTGAGTTACAATAAGCAGGATCTATGTGAACGACCTGCTTCAGAAAATTGTAGAGCTCATATCTGTCTATTATTCGAGATCATTGGAGCTTTTTGTGGTTTTTGTATTGTTTCTGCTTAGAAATGGACACACTTACTGCAGAACAATACAGGGGTGAGTACACGGTTACCATCTGGTTATAACTAAGTAGTTATCTATCTTACCTAAGTACGTATTTCTTAATCATTAATCTTTTAATTAGTAGTATGCACATTATGGCAATGAATATTCTTATGGAAAGAACACTCATTGGGACACCATACATAAGAACATAGACATAATCTCAAGACATTGTGACATTTGTTTGTCGCTTTCAAAATTTATTTAAACAATGACAAAACTAATACGATTAAAACAGGGGGAACAAATTTCCTTTTTTTTTAAATGAGATAGAAAGAAAAATGATTTTTGTTATTGTTTTTGGTATGAGATTCGACAGATTATCGCTTTAGAAACTTCGGTTTATAAATTGCATCTTAAATGGAAATTCATTTAAGGCTACATTTGCATCACGGTATGTAAACGTATAAATACATACATTTTAAGCAAGGTTTCGAAAGATAAGGAGGATGTGTGGTAATTGTAGAAATTCTTTTTTCTGTGGGCTTACAATTAATAAGATTTTTTAATTTAAAAAGAATTATTTGAAGATAAATGTATGCACTCGCAATATATGCAATAGGACACTATATACAGGAACTTTTATTTGCGCAATTGTAATTTGGCACGATATTTCATGCACGGAAAGTACAACATGTATAATGACATAACTGGTGAAATATGCACGTATACAGTTATGTTGCATATGTAATCTGAAAGTGATCATTTTGAACTCGATGACATGTTTATTTTTATCTAGTTACATAACCAAGTCACTTGTGTTACCTTCATCTACATATAAATAGGCCATTCACTAATGCCATTCGTCATTTGTCTACGACGACGTATTTTCCTCTTTCCTGTTGGTCTTTATTGATTGATTGCTCTTCTGTCTGACAAAATTAGTTTGGAGCGATGAGGAGATATCATACGAAAATGTATTTTGTACAATGGAACAATAATGTATTTTAAGAATTTTGTTCGATAGCAAAGGCCACAACCCAATAAAAAAACAGATGCATCATATGTCTTAATTATCTATATTTGTTTATTTTATTTTCTAGAGTTCAAGGAAGCATTCGATTTATTTGACAAGGATGGTGACGGTTCCATCAATTCCAAGGAGTTGGCAGCCATGATGCTCTCCATGGGGCAGGTACCAACCGATGCCGAAGTGAGACATTTCATTGAACAGGTCGACTGTAGCGGTAAGCTACTCATTAATAAATATCGTTACAGTACCTAGGTAACACACTCTGGGCATTCTTGATTTCTTAATGTATAAAAATAGTCTCGGCAATTAAACATTGAGTTATTTGCTACGAAATGGGTTGGAACAAATCCCTCAACTACTCATTATATTTAATCATCATTTATAAAAATTGATAATGAGTGTTTATAAATAGGTTTAAATGTCTCCAATTCACTAAGTAAAGGATGACAGCTGTCGTAGATATATTTTTACTGTAACTCTTTTGAATTGGTTATTGTTTTTACTACCTAATATCTTATTTCCTTATTTTCCTAATGTTGTCTTTCTATTACTACGTGTGTCTTTTTTAAGATTAGTAGCAATAATGTCATCATTCGCATTAGATTTCAACCAAAAGACCTCAGTGCCTACAATTAAAATATGGGATCACTGTGTCTTAGGATGTTGGTGACCTGCATATTTCATTGACTTTGACAAGAGACATGAGACTGTTTATGTTGATACATTTACGTTATAAACTTTGAGATAGGATCTTTTTTTGTGTACGCACCTTGATGGTTATTTTGTACCCACATACTGACAGGCACTGGTACAGTTTGTCCGTAATTGATGACACTGTGGTATATATTTGACACTGTGGTATATATTTGACACTGTGGTATATATTTGACACTGTGGTATATATTTGACACTGTGGTATATTTTTGACACTGTGGTATATATTTGACATTGTGGTATATATTTGACACTGTGGTATATATTTGACACTGTGGTATGTATTTGACACTGTGGTATATATTTGACACTGTGGTATATATTTGACACTGTGGTATATTTTTGACACTGTGGTATATATTGTCCTTGTTTGGTGACACATGTTTGTCTTTATACAGGTAACGGCTGTATAGATCTACCAGAGTTTATAACATTGATGATGAAAGACGGGATTGACGCCTACTCAAAGAAACAGCTGATGGAGGCGTTCCGAGTGTTTGACAAGGACATGAAGGGTTTCCTAACGGTCAACCAGGTCCGAGAGGCGCTGACCACTCTGGGGGAGGCCTTGACCTTTGATGAGGTCGAGGAACTGATACACAGTGCCGACAAAAACCAGGACGGGAATATCAACTACAAAAGTTAGTGGATTTAGACTGTTACTTACATACGTTAGCAGAGTAAGGTAGTTAACTAGAAAAATAAGTGGATCAGTACTGTTAAGGTTAGCAGAGTAAGGCGGTTAAGTTCGAAAAGGAAGTGGATTGAGACTGTTTACTTCATAGATTAGCCGGATAAGGAGGTCGACTCGAAACGCTAGTGGATTAAGACTATTTATGTTAGCAAAGTAAGACGGAAAAGTTAGTGGATTGAGACTTTTTAAGTTGGCAAAGTAAGGTGTTAAATACGAAAAGGAAGTGGATTGAGACTGTTAACTTCATAGATAAGCCGGGTAAGGAGGTTAATTCGAAAAGTTAGTGGATTAAGATTGTTTATTACATACAAATATGTAGGTAAGCAGAGTAAGTAGGTTAATTCGAAAAGTTATTTGATTGAGATGGTTACCTACTAACTTTGTTACAATGAAAATTGATACGATAAACTACAAACGTTAGTGGGTTTCAACTACATGTACATACATGAAGATAAGTAAATTAAAATGATTACTTACGTCAGTTAAAGAGATTGTTTACTTCCTGGGTCAGTTGACACAGTTACCGATGTTTCTTTTTCAGACTTTGTGGAAATGATGAATTCATAGATGTTCTGACACTGTAGAGGGATTATACCTATGCCAGAATGAGGAGCATTGACGAACCGCCATCTGTGTATACTCATCGTTTCATATCATTGGGTGGAAAAACACAGAAGCAAACAATTCGAGAGAAAGGCATTACGAACCGTTTACTGACTATATTTACTCGCTATGCTAAATAGGTTTTGTAATTACTTATTACAAACCAAAGGACAGAAATAACAAAAATAAAGAGAATACTCCATACTGAACACGAGTATTCTCTACATATTTTCGTCTTTGCCTTGTATAACATCATACTTAGCGTTGCATAAAACATTTTGTTATTAAGATCCTTTTGTTTAGTAAATAATTTGTCACAATATGTATAAAACAAAACGGAAATAATTAAAAAATACTTTCAAAGGCGTATTTTTATTGTATTTACAATAATTTTGTCTCAAACGGATAGAAAGTGAAGGAATGATGTTCTTAGAATATAAAGGAGCAATAACGTTAGTCAGAATCGTCTGTAAATCCAAAAGCAATCGAATCATTAACGTGTATTACATATACAAAAGTCATCATTATAAAATCGAAACTGCCTTTGTGAATTGTCTCATTGTCGTTTTATCCGGCCATAACAGAGGCACGAATATTAATCATTTCTAAAGTAAACCATTCTTCGCCTTAGCTTGAGACATTTACCGGAGTAAAAAATATATTTAAGAATCATGACCTCAAGGTAATTTTTTCTAACAAGTAAATTAGAAGTTGTAAATTGTTGAAGAAAACAAATATGTAAAGAACTAATCAAATGTCGGTATCTGAAATAATGCACATGATTTGTTGTGGATCAAAATAAAAAAATCATTGTCAAGATGTTATTCCTGTTGATTTAAACTCTAGCACTCCATATTTTCTACATGACTTTTATACTGTATGTATCATAAACCATCTTTACTATGAGAATATTCTTAACTTAAATACACAACGATTTCACATTTCTTCTTAAATGGTCTAGAGTTTAATTGTTTGAAAGTTAACCACTGCTTTGATTTTTTTAAATAACTTTACAAACATTTTACATTCCAATTTTCGTTTATGGTTCGGTTTGGTTTGTTTGTGTCAAATTAACAGCTATGGTCATTTAAGGACGTGCCAGGTTTTTGGTGGTGTTGGATAGCCGGAGTTCCCGGTGAAAAAAACCCACCGACCAACGGCCAGTACCTGGCGACCGCCCTTAGTGGAAGAAGAATGTCAGACGCTTTAACTGTGTGGCCATCGCGACCCCCTTTCGTTAATGGTAAAACAGCCCTAAAAATATCTCTTTTGTGAATTGTTTGTGTACTTCGAATTCCGAAATTTTGTTTTTCTATAGGTTTGTCTTCCTTCCTATCAATTATATGCATACATGGTACTTGCACTTCAACAAGTATAGTACAGTACTTGGTAGAAATTTAATGAATGTAACATTACATAATATTTTATCGTATATCACGATAGATTGGTTATCGAAACTTAAAATGTTTTGTTTATAAATCGTTGAAAAAGAAAAGTAAATAATTTTTAAACAATTATTGTTTGTTTTTCTAGCATTTTGGTATTTTGGTGTTCTTTCGCTTAAACGATCTGCAATGACTTGTTTCGAAACGACAGTGCTTAGTGTTTGCCTGTGATGATCAAATGTTTTTATCCTCCAGCCATAACATATCGTCTTATATCGATTTATCCATTCGTAACGGTCGGTAAACATCATCCTAACAGACAAATTATGATTTTGAATCATAGTCATAAAAACGTTAAACCAAGTGGTGTTGGTATTTAACTAATACTGTTATTAATATAAGTCATTATTTTGACAATCATATACATCATTCCTTCTTTTCATTGTAAGTACACAAAATATTTTTGTATTACGATATATTTCACACAACAAAATTAGAACTTTTAAGGAAGCTCTAAAAGTTAATTAACAAGTGCTGAAAGTTAATAATCATCATATATCCGTTGTATCACTAATTGTTTGGTCCGAGTTCATCAATTAAAGTTTCAATGAACTTACACGTACATGTATATTGTGCTCTTTAAAATCCTACGTGTATTATATCTAGTTCTATATATTGTAATTGCCTTATTTTTGCTGTAACATTATCCGCGCAATGATTCTATTATCAGAAAGACATCAGTTCTAGATAGACCCCCTTTAAATGAACATGGAATGATATGTAACGACACAATGAAATTTGCGACCTACTTTTCTTGAAATTAAAGTGAACAAATATATATCGCGCAATATGTACCTTCTTTCGTTACAGTATATTTTACGGTTATCTCGTTGATGTATAACGAACGTGGTCCAGAGGATGACAAGATCACATACCTGTATGTACATTTATTACATACTTACTAATAAATACAGGGTTTTTGTATATGCGATACGACAGATAATTGCTCTAACCCATATCAGCCCTCGCCGTATCACACCCCAAAACCCGTATCAACCCTCTCCGAATCAGCCCGCAAAAACCTGTATCACACCCCTTTTGTATTTTGTTTTGTTGTTCAATGTTTCAGAAGAAAATAGATCATAAGATAGTAAATATATCCGTATTTTATTAGTAAGTATGTAATAAACAGAATAAAACATGCCTTTTTCCATATCACACATTCACCATCAACCCTCGACCGATATCAGTCCTTAGGCCTTCGGCCCTCGGGCTGATATTTGCGTCTCGGGTTGATACTGGGTTGATATGGAAAACGGCATGTGTTATTCTCTATGTATATACTATGTGGACACACATGGTTTTGTAATATGTGAGTTCGCGTTGATGTGCGTCACGTGTCATAAAACAGTTGTCCAATTATAACCTTATTAGACAGAAGAATAAGTTAAAGGCAAGTCAATTTCCTCGCATACATCAACACAAAAAGTCATGTTCACCAAAGTATGTACACGCAGACCATAACAAGTATATGGTATATTAATAGAAATTTGAGCTAGCATTGAATACAAGTATAAGATAATTTTTAATTTTCAACTTATGACTTAGAATGTTTCATGATGACAACAACTAGGGTTGTATAGAATGATATATGTATGTGACGATACGCACTCCTATAGTGTTTGTTTAAGTTTCCAATACTTTTCAATTACCTATAAAAATGAGTAGGTTACCATTGGCGACGTTGGCATGACAATAATGGGAATACCGCCAGATCAACTGTAAATAACGTAATAATCCATATTTGCACTGACATATCTGCATGTCTTCAACTGGGTTCTCGTGTACTTTCCTAATTTTTAGGTTCTTAATATTACGAGGAATATTTTGACTCATATTTGGGTCAAATTTCATGATACAGTATAATGAATAACGTTGGTCATGCGACAGAGTCGGCTCATTAAATTTGTCTTAGGACCGACTTAACTCAAACATTCAATTTGACGTCATTTTTAATCCATGCAAAACAGTCATTCACAAAAGCCAATGACAGACAGCTAAACCCCGCCCGCTTTCTCCGTGACAACAAAAGAAAAAAGTTCCTCCATTTTAAAATTTTCATTCATATAAAATATCCATATTTTACTTCATACAATATCTTCATAATTGTTTTAGTAGGCAAAAGGATAAATAATTTCATATTTGTATGAAACATAGGTTTGGGGGCAAAATACTAGGTAGAAAATACTGAGCACCGCGTATGCCAATCGTTTGAAAGCGATGCGTCCAAAGGTGGGAAATAGAGAGTGCTACAGTGTGGTCGAGCGATCGTGATCTATTCCCGTTGGAAATTGAATGTGCAATTTTTGAAATTGATGTTTGTAAGCATACCAGGGGATTGTACAGATGACATGTATGATGTGGATCAATCGTTTGTCGGCCAAGTGACTGTTCGGAGACGAGAAAGTCCTACATTTCTGGGAATGATAGCCATCATTTCTGTGTCATTGCGGTCGACAATCATAGATGAGAAAGTGGAGCTGATGGCGCGTTTTTATACCGATGAACAATCGCGTCTGTAGCTTCTGACAAAAAAAAAACAAGAATAAAATTTAGTGTTTTCTTTTGGTGTGCTTGTAAACATTGACACGAGGTTTGCGGAAAGAAGACTGCCAATATTTACATATATCCATACGCGGTGAACTGGGTCTCGTTCTACACTCAAGTTATTAATAGATAAACAGACTAACTCACACTTAAGTTATCGATTTAGAAACAGTGGCAATTGTAAATATTATGTAATAAAATGGAGATAACTCATAGAAGAAAACAACATCCGTTTTGTCATTCCTCATATCCTACCACTGTATGTTTGTATAAACTTTATCATTTTTATCTTTTAGCATTGTAGTTTGAGTGATTTGTCCTTTTCAGTTTTTTCAATTAAAACTTTTCTATGTTTCTAAACACATAATTTTGCAAACCCATTCCCTGTGTGTTGACGTTGTGGTATATTTTGTACTCGTGTGTTGACACTGTGGTGTATATTTTTCACACGTGTGTTGACACTGTGTAATATATTTTATACTCGTGTGTTGACACTGTGTTGTATATTTTGCACTCATGTGTTGACACTGCGTAATATATTTTATACTCGTGTGTTGACACCGTGTTGTATATTTTGTCCACTTGTGTTTTAAGACTGCGGTGTAAATTGTATTTCCGTGTAATGGTGTTGTGACAAAGCAGCACCACATCAATTGAAATCAAGTTGACTCACAAACAAATGAACGAATTATCTTAACATCTTATGAAAGACACAGTTTTTTTTTCATATTGTTACTCAAGTTAAATTTACGTAGACATATTTAGAAGTGTGTTTTAATAAATATTTTCATCGACTAAATTTTTTTTAATTGCGCGGAGCTTATTTCTGTCATCATAAGTGCATAATTACAACGATGATGTTGTCGTAGTTCAAAATTATAATTTGAAAGGAGACAGTAATAAGTAATTGAGCTATTTTCAACATGGTTTAAAAGGTTTTGTGTCTTCTTTTGAAAGCATGATAGAATTTAATTGTATTACCTGTATATATAGTATATACAAAATCTAAAATTACCAATCAGACTCGGTAGCCTGCGTTTTATATAGAGTATGATTAGAGATATATTTGGTCTATCAGACAAATTTAAACAGGTCATCTATTCATGGAAAATAACAGGTTTTTAAATGGTCTGTGTATAATTAGTTTAGTTTGGTATAGTAATGTTTAACGTCCTATCAACAGCCATAGTCATTTAAGGTTTGGTTTAGTATAGTGATGTTTAACGTCCTATCAACAGCTATGATCATTTAAGGTTTGGTTTGGTATAGTAATGTTTAACGTCCTATCAACAGCTATTGTTATTTAAGGTTTGGTTTGATATAGTAATGTTTGCTGTCCTATCAATAACTATGGTCGTTTAAGGTTTGGTTTGGTATAGTATTGTTTAATGTCCTATCAACAGCTATGGTCGTTTAAGGTTTGGTTTGGTATAGTATTGTTTAATGTCCTATCAACAGCTATGGTCGTTTAAGGTTTGGTTTGGTATAGCAATGTTTAACATCCTATCAGTACTTAAGGTCATTTTTAAGGACTGTCTTCCCTGTGTGCAAGATACATGCGTGAAGTGTATGCAAGTGTGTTTTTAGAGGCTGCGATATGCTCGTGTTTGTCTCCTTATATAAGCGCGGAACTGATGCCGATTTTATAGTGCTACCTCACTGAAACATACTGCCGAAGACACCCAGCAGGACACCCTACCCGGTCACATTATATTGACAACGGGCGAACCAGTTGTCTCACTCCTAAATTGCTGAGCGTTAAGCAGGATTAGAAACTACCATTTTTACAGACTTTGGTATGTCTCGGCCAGGGGACAGGACCCAAATCCTTTCTCACAGGGGCGAACGCTCATCTAAAGTCCAAAAGTGAGGCATTGTAACGGCAGCCATTAGGATGAAGAAAATTGTTTAGAAAAAAAAGCGAAAGATAAAATTCAAAATTTAGTTGCCTCTTACGATCTTGCAGTGGGGCCAGCAGGTGTTATTCGTACGCCCTACCTTCAGGTATACAAAACAAACATTGCAACAAAATTAAAAGAGCAATCTTTAAAAAAAATACCAAATCCGTTAGATATTTTGTGAAATAATTCATCTTACTGTTAAACCATTGAAGCTCGTTGAGAGGAAACAAAGTAATTTTCAATATATCACTATCTCATAGAAACATGCATTCGCATAAAGAAAACGTTTTTTTATTTTATTGGTATTATTTTCTTTTTTTTTGTATAATTATTGATTTCTGCATATTTCCTTATTTGACATTTTTAACCATTTAGTTGGCCTCTACGGTAAGTACATTTCATGCAGCATAAATATTCGTGGATAAAAGGTATTAAAGAATCAACGTAAATAA
>JAULCA010448646.1:0-10295 GCA_032360845.1 Crassadoma gigantea | reverse complement strand
AGATGTGGTAGTGAATCAGAATATGTCATAAA
The DNA here is from genome assembly GCA_032360845.1 of Crassadoma gigantea. Classification (NCBI taxonomy): domain Eukaryota; kingdom Metazoa; phylum Mollusca; class Bivalvia; order Pectinida; family Pectinidae; genus Crassadoma; species Crassadoma gigantea. The sequence continues at coordinate 10,263 of JAULCA010448646.1, read as the reverse complement.
GTATACTTTGAATGATCCTTTCACTCTTTAGAATGATTGACAGAGCTAGCCAGATTGATGTCCTACATGAGTACACATAAATCTTCGTTCCTTATCAGTAGAAACATATATCTTGTATAAATTTAAAAGTCCTCGTCTATGATGAAAACATATATATATATGTAACGAAACCTATGATCTTAAACTCAGCAGGTAAGTAGACTTTTCTATGGGTTTATTATCAACAGGAAACACAGACCTACACAAAAGCTAAATGTGTCCCCAAACAGTTTGATTATACTATGTAGATGTCCACGTGGCCAGTTTTGACCAGGTTTTCCTACGCAGGTTACACAAATATGCTTACCAGGATAGAGATAAGGGTATACAATAAGGTGAGTGCTGGCAAGTCTCTCCCTTCTAACTGATAAAACGTTTAAAAGTTCAGATTAATAGTACATGCATACTGGTGACAACACTAATTGGAAACTTCAATTTAGCAATTTCAACAGGTGAATGTTATTTTGTGGTAATTTGGCAGGCTACCATACAACCAGTGTATTTTAGATTGTGGATGGAAATGGGGGTCGATTTGTAAAGACCATCTTAGTAAAATAAAAAATTATTTCAACAAAATCCTTTTGGTCTTTTTCTTTTCAAAACCTGCTTTTTCGAAAATTCCATTATATTCTTGATTATCAATAATTATTATCACACCAGCCACTGACCTTAGAAGTAATTAATCAAATAATAGCATGCTTACCGGTGTATATTTAAAAATAGTTATAACTGTCATGAGTTTTTGGTTCAAAATTGAACAAATTTTCCAAAGAGTTTAGATTTCAATACTTAGGAAATTTTAATATCACACATTAGATATTATTTTAAATGAAACAGGCTAGACCTGCAGCAAACTGGTGACATGCATTTCATTAACACAAAACCTGAAGAAGTGAAAGGAAAACTTTGTCAAGTGACTGGTGCTGTCAACTGGGCTAGCTAATTATATGGTATACCAGCAATTAAATTGACTTTAATTAATAAATGGGTCAAGAAGTCCATCGTGTCTGACACTTATAAACGAGACCATTTTTGTGATGGTGTATCTGACATTCATTACCTGTACCTGTCTCCATCACATTTCAGCTCAATAAGAAAAGTCCTACAACAGTTTTAGGCGTAAGGGTATCTCTGAAAGTGATCACCACAGCAACTTAATTGTCTGTACCATTTAACATGGCAATAACATTTAAGGTCATCACCCTAAGATCTTCAAACCTAAAACCACCACAAACTCATTTTCCCTTACGACAATATCAGAATTTAGCAAGAAAACTTCAGAAATTAACTGGGTTTTTTTGTATTGATAGTGTACATTAAATGCATGTAATTCTGAAATAAAGATAAACATATACAGCCACTAATTCCAGTTCTTCATTATGTTATTGGTATTGTAGCATGTACATGTTCAACTACTATACCATAGGTATTACAAAAAGCATGATGCTTGATTGCACATATCATTGACATTAAACTGATTGCAGTGATATGAAAGGCAGTAGCTATTTTCCACATTCAACGATAAAATTTCCTAAAGGGCTGAATGTGTGCTGCAGGTTCCAAACTCCTGTGGGGATTCATGATCATATGCAGAAGCATCTAACATGACCCTAAAAAAGCTACTTTTTTGTTTAAATTCAAAATTAAATATGAAAATGATGTGTTTTGTGTTGTAAAAACCATATTTGTTATTTAAGATTCACATAGCATCCTGACAGTGTAAATTGCAGAACAAGGATAATTCAGAGATGTCATTTTTTATCACTGTATCACTAATTTAAAAGGAAGATAAAAAATGGTAAATACAAATGTATAATAAATTATTTGTCTGAATTAAAATAATGCACTTAATTGTACAATGCAGAAATTCATCAATTTCAAAATGAGAATAATTGTTTATATAATGCAATTTAATTACACTACAGCAATTTATCATCTGTAGATGCTAATGCTATTTAATTCATTATTATTCAGACTTTTATTAAATTATGAAACAGCAACTACTTATTCGTGGAGAATATCCAAAAGAAAATTGTTTTAAATTCTAAACATGTTCTGTATGTTTTAACATCACAAAACAATGAATTTCCATCAGCTATAAAAATGTCTGATTAATAAAACATCTGCTGATTGCTGGCTGCACTTTATAATGCAACTTTACTGATATTCCAAAGTTTGTAAAATATTTTGTGTCAAGAGATGGTGATAAATAGTTTCATTGTTTTTCCGAGTGCCCAGTCCAATGTAGTGGACATATACAGCCAGAGTGATGTATGGTATAGCTGGGTCTTTAGCTTAGATAAATGATGTAATTAATTCTTCTCTGAGTGACAGACATGCATGCTTCCATTTTTGTGTGTATATCATTATGGTTAATTTTGCCTGTAACAATCCTATCTACTTAAGAAAAGTAAGTAACAATAGCATTCCACTACATCCATTTCTGCCTCTGGAACAAATCAGGACAATTTTGATATTACAGGCACTTGGGATATAACGCATTCTTAAAAGTCAGTGAAGATATTTTAGTTTACCAGAATACTGAAATGTCCTATGACATGTGGTAATGTAAATAATTCCATAATTAAGTAGATATAAATTGAAATGTTTTCTGTATTTAAATCTACATATCAACACTTTTAACTATGTTCGCATGAAAATAAATAATGTGCAGCAACAGGAAACCTTGTCAGACAATTATGCTACATAAATAAACATTAGAATGAAAAGCACATGCCCATATAATTCTTTAATTGAATGCTTTTCCCCCCAATATGTTTAAAACAAAGAGGAAATTTATACCAAGACAAGTGGTTTTACAGGACACATTTAGATTTAATACATATGTAATTGCATATTGTCCTAGCCTTTGTTATAAAATTTAAAATGTGAGAAGGACTTATTAGACAAAAATATTCAATACCTATACCCAGCAAACATTTAATTATCTAGATTGACACCTGTTTTAACCAAACATTCAACTTAATCCTATTAAATTGAATACAAGATTGCAACTGTATGAACAAATTTGACTTCTTAATACAACATTGATTTGGCAAAGTTTTGCTCAATCACATCCAACAACTGACTTGCTTTACCATTTTGGAAACAATAAAATCTCAAAATAATGCAGTATACAGTCACTGGGTTGACAACATAAATCAAAGACAAATTAGAGTAATATAAGAAAAGAGTAATTTGATAAAAGAAAAGATTGGTCATTTTCCATAGCACTGAGAAGGTTGAAATATCTTCCAAATTGACAGTATGACATAAGATTGACAGCTAAATAAAGTATATCCAGTGGACCTGACTGGTGTCCCTCGGAGCTGTCTAACTGGACATACGTGTCTGGGCAGTGTTACGGTATCTCCCCTGCCAGGGAACTCCCTGTGGGACAGTTCACACCTGTCATCGGTGCTTCAATGGGTCAGCTGATATGTGTTTTATTATATAGAATTAGAAAAAAGGGTTACGGAGCTATACAGAGTGTCCGATAATATTCGTTGTAGACTTACCGGGCTGTTGTAGGATTTGAAGGCGTAAAGAACAATCCCTACTATCCATATCGTCCCGAGGAACAGCACAAACCGATACTTTCGTCGCAACATCGAGGTGGTGGCCTGTTTTACTTCAGCATGTCAGGGCTTCCGCTACTCAAACTATATTGACCAATCAAAATTGTCTATATTCATGAGCGCGTAGTATGTCAACATTAGCTGCCACGTGGTTCCGGTTATAGCTGTCAAAGTTTGTCACGCATGCTTTTTCACCGGCTGTGTATAACAGGAACATATGCTACAACATACAATGAATAATTATTGAATACTTTTCACAACAAAATGTGCATTAATCATTAATTCAATATCCACATAAAATAAGACTTGTAGACTCTTCTACGATACACGCCAGTTTACAAGTATATTGAAGTGTTAGGAGAGCGAAATTACGAGTCTAATTTTAACTAGGTTGTATTCGTATAGAAGGCGATATATATTTATATAGAATCTATATCACTTCTAACACAGAATATAAACTGTGTAAAGACAGGAAAAACAATATATAACTGCACATCCCCTGAAATATACCAGTGCTGAAACAGACATTACTCCTCCAACCAGGGCTGAAACAGACACTACTCCTCCCACCAGTGCTAAAACAGACATCCATCCTCCTACCAGTGCTGTAACAGACAATACTCCTCCAACCAGTGCTAAAACAGACATCCATCCTCCAACCAGGGCTGAAACAGACAATACTCCTCCCACCAGTGCTGAAACAGACACTACTCTTCCCACCAGTGCTGAAACAGCCAATACTCCTCCAACCAGTGCTGAAACAGACATTACTCTTCCTACCGGTGCTGAAACAGACATCTATCCTCCTACCGGTGCTGAAACAGACATTACTCCTCCAACCAGGGCTGAAACAGACATTACTCCTGTCTATCTTTCAGAGTCTGATACGTCTTTAGATACGGCCATTGGTTATTTCCAATTTATTTGTATTCGATTATTTGGTGATCGAGGTTTCTACGGAGACACAAAGTCCAAAGTATTTATCTAAAATTCTGAACAATAACTGAATTTCAACTTTTTTTTGTACAAGAATATTTTTCACCTTCATTTAGAGACCGAATCTTACCAACAAATGCGTGTATTATAAAGGACGGTATTATGTTTATAGTTACTGGTGTTGCATTTTATTCCAAAATTTAAACATAAATAATGTTAGTTGTTGTAGCATCACGAAAGTACCACTGACCTGTAAGTATCGTTGTCGAGCAGGGACGAAAGGATTATATAAATGGAATACCCGACAGAACATGTCAATCACATTTTTCCCCCTTTGTTTAATTATATCAATATGATACTTTCTATAGTTATCACCCTAATGAGTCATACGTTTTGTAACAACGGCAAATTTATCATGGTCACTTTGACAGATTAGGCCACGGGGTTTATTTATTAGTTGTGATACGTTGTACATATTACTAAGACTGGACAATATCAGAACAAAATATTATTGACCGAAGTACTAAATAGTTTGCCATTGCTGCGAAAACTGTATTTTTAATACTTGTCATACTTTAAAACACACCTGATAAAAACCCGTCGTCTGCTTCGACTATATCCATTAAAATCTATAAAAAGTGAACAATATCAGAGAGGACACCAAAGAAGAGCGTGGTGAGTCAGTGACGTTACTACAGGACAGACGTTTAAACGAGCTATATTTCATAATCTAGCATGGATTATTTGACTTTTATGACTACCTGCATTAAAATGTGTACGAACGGATGATGTATTACCGTCTTTAACACTTTTACATTTATTAACCGACGAGCTTTTGACCATTTAGGAGCAATTTGTTCCGTAGTCTAATGAATTAAGGTAAAAAAGTAATCAAATATATATATCAGTTCATGTAAGGACAGATTGGTATAAATCAGATATTGAATTGCACAAGTTATCTTCAGGGACGAATGACTGTATTACACATTCAATTGAATGTTAAATCTCTGTAACACAAGCTTGCATTAATATATCTAAATCAAGGTCACAGATGCACATTTTCCAACCATAATGTTTCACTGTTATTATATGCATAACTTGTATTACAATCCATTTATTTGGGAAAATGAATGTCAGACAGTGTATGAATGCATGCCACAAGAAAAAAATGCGGGGGCGAGAGGCAGAGAGAGGGGGGTTGCGGTGGCTGAGGTTTATTTTAGGGCAAATGGATAGATTTTGTTATATTATGTTATCCTTATACTTGTTTCACATTTTGGCAAAATACCAATCAGTGTTTGATTTATTTCTATACTTTTGTATCAATCACTGATCGTCCCATAGATAAAGGGGGAGGCTAACACAGATATCGGAGTATTCTGCAACATCATACTGAATCCAGACATTGCATTTTGTTTGTTATCTATGTCTAGAATGAATCTGACCCCTGAGCAAACCAGTTGAATGTTGATGCACCGAAACCTCAAAGTCACATGAGGAAGTAAAATGAAGTCATAAGACACTAAGCACTAAAAACTAGAAAATATCTGTAAGACATAAATGCCCCCGCTCATGGAACGGGCGGGACGGGACGCGAAGCGACGTGACGTGTCGGGACGGGGGATGATGACTAAGTGCTTGTAGATGTGAGTGTACACATGTATATGTAAAATACAACTGTGAAAATTAAAATAAGAAATTCCTTTTTTTTGTGATTTTTGGGTCGATATTTTTAATTGAGTGTTGTCATGGTAAGTCATTTGATTTTTGTATTACCGACTTAAAACATACAAAATACATATTAATGAAATGCTTACTGTCCCCACATTCATACATCTACAAAAATAAATCCTGATTGCATGTACTATGATATCAAATATTGGGGTACCCCCTATAATTTTCAGGGAAACACTTATACAGGCCCTTTCTGCCTATTCTTTCAGTGGCGTAGCAAATTATTTTTCGGAGTGTATGCTTACATATCTGGGAAAAATCTACCAGGCAATATCATCTGGTTATTAACAAATTAAAGTTCCACTTGCTTATGATGAGACTGAAAGTCCCTTAAGGTTCAACAAGCCCCTTAAAAGGTGCTGTACTCACCTAAACTTCAACCTCTGTTAAGTCATATTCAAAGACCTTATCTAAAAATCGGAACTTATATCTGTAATTTGAAAATATTGAACTTGTATATTAGCTATTAAGAAACACATAGCTATGTTAAGGTAGTTGAAAATAAGGCATTAAAGCTGATGTCGTCATAAAAATAGCTCACGGGATTTATAGCATGTCAATCTTTTTTGCGACTCAACCGAGTGCTAAGAAATTACCCACAATTTCAAGTTTATTTATATGCCTAGTTCATGCGGAGTTTTATTTCTCTTTCCATAGCTGTTGAGAGGAATTCCTACCTCAAATAAAGATAGATGTTGCCATGCGAAATTTTGAGACCGGTAAGCCTCTCCACAATCTGTTAAAGAAAAATTAAGGTTTGCATGCCCTAGGTTTATAAATGAACTTAGAATAATATGTGATTTTATAGCATTCAGTTATGTCGCTAAAAAAATGACATGTTGTAAGTCCAGTGAGCCATTTTTATAAAGACGTCAGCCTTAATGCTTTATTATTGACTACGTTAACTTGGTTATGTACATTTATGTAGCTTGTTTAAAAGTCCTATATATCTAAAATTACCTATCTACATTCCGACTTTTAAAAATGGTCTCTAACTATGACTTACCAGGGGTTATAGTTTATGATGACTATTACATCGTTTAGGAGGCTTGCTGAGGATAACACGGTATAATATTATATTCCGTCGGTCTAAATTTTCAAGAAGATCTTTTCATTTACGGCTTTTTATTTATTTATTTATTTATCTATTCTCCTTTTTTATGATTGATTCGGACGGTTAATATTAATCACACAAAAAAATCAATAAAAATAGTTGATTGAAAAAAAAATCCTCTTTTTTGTTATAGTGTATGCTTAAGGATGTACTCTTCTGATGTTTCAATCACGTTCAAGTCTCGTTTTGATCTGGTGTAATGGATCTTTGTAATTTTTAACAAATTATGTTCAGGTTCAATAGAGAACACACATCTGAAAAATATGTAAAAAAAACTAGATGGCTGTTGTTTGTAGAACATTTTTCTCAAGATTTAAAAAAATGACCAATTCGGCGGTCAATTTGAAAGTATGTATTAATGTGTATTTCTTGCGCTTCACAAAAGGCTAAAATTTCACCTTTTTGACACTTGATTGATCACTTACATTGTCATAATGTCTCCATTTTTAATTGTAGCAGGTTCAATTTTGCTGTACAACTGTATAATGTTCAATATGATAAAAATAGCATGCAACAAAGTAGAAAATTATACATAATTTGTATTATTTTACATTTTTAGTGTAACTGAACCACATTTTACCTTTGACTCCGAAAAAGGTGAGGAATAACACAAATAATAATGGGACAAAAAAATAAGCACACGGACCCCCCAATTTTTTAGCTATTATAGAATATTCGTTTGATTCACTACATTGTTTGTATATTAAAAAAAAGTTAAATAGCAGAACTTATATCAAGCATTTAATCTGCAAAGAAATGAGTATTTTTTCGTTAAGAAATAAAGGGTTGGGGTAACTAAAATCGCCTTTCTGAGTAAAAAGAATATGATTAAGAAATTTTACTTCCATCATGAATTTAAAAGAAATTAAGATTTCTATCAATTCTACAAACATTAATACATATATGATGACACACACAGAAATAATTGTGTGATTTTGTTCAGCAAATGGTCAAAACCACATAAATCGCCTAAAATCACCTATTGTGTTAAATTGGTATCTTTGACCGATTATAGCATAAAAACGAAAAAAAGGACATATGATTTATTTGCATTTTCTACCATGTCATGAAACCCTTTTTCCAAAAATCCATATAAGAAAAAAAGTTTAATACAAGATTTTTTTTACTTCTCAGAGGTGTACATCCTTAAGCATACGAGCATACATTTATGTTTACAAACTTTAAAATGAAAATATCTGTTTCTGAGATGATTACATCTGAACATTAAAATTGCAAAAACCCATGCGTGGGCTGATTAAGAAACCCAAAATTATATCAAAGTTTTGATTTATTTCATGTTATTAATTTATTCACAAAAAGATAGAAAAATTGCAAAAACTAGATCTATCAAAGTCATATTTGCCGCTTAGACTTCGTTCCCAATACATCCTTTTTATTAATGCAGTTGAACGACGATGGATGAGTTATTTCCCTTATTTCAACTCTTCTGTCGGGAAGGAAGACTAAGTGTTCGGAATAAACACCACAGAAAAATAGTTAGCTTTCTTAGATTTATGATGTTTTTGTATCTAACGGTGACAGACAGATGATTATTAGTTGAGCGATTTGCAAAGAAACTCTGAAGATGTCCTGCTATGGATGTGGTTCTGGGTTTGGCTTATTTTCGAAAGAGGTACAGTAAGGTTGAGTAGGAACGTAAGAGATTGGCTCTGCTGTAGTCTGTTAGTGACTTCAGCGTATTTTACAAACCACATAAAATATTTTAGGCTATCAATATATCAGTAGGTGAATTCAAACTTCAAGCTAATGGGGATAATTACATAGTGCAATGGACAGGGAAATGTGGTGATGAAGATTCTGAAATTATCTTAAATGTTAATTAGAAATTGTATAAACACATGATGAGGATATTTATAGCAATGATGAACAGATGGACGGAGAAAAAAATCATATGGAGTGTATCCATTACCTTAAGGAAGATTAATTCATCTCGTTAAAAAAAATCCTCCCACCTACTGCAAAATTCAGCTACTTGAAAATAAGTCACCTGGCTTGTTACCATTGAAAACTTCTAAAAACTATAAATTTACTGGTCAAATTATAGATAGCATTAAACATTTAGGTTAATTTCCTCAAAGATACCAGTACCAGCAAGTATAAGATAAGATAAGATAAGTTTATTTCCGGTTCAGGACTTATAAATAAGTCCTCTATACCATACTCAAATATCCATACATGCATATTATATACAGTTGGAAAATTATATAATTGCAGCTCTGTAGTTATAAAAAAGTTCTTGATTTTTCCAGTGTTTGTCTAGTTCGTTTTTAAATTTGTTAACATTATTTGCTGAAGGCAGTTCATTCCATGTTGATGCTGTTCTTATTGAAAAAGAGTTTTTCCTTAGCATGGTTGAAGAGCGTTTCGGGTATATTGTTTTTGAGTTTACTCGTCGACTGTGTCTTTGAGCAGTAACGGGTTGTTTCGCCCTAAATCCTGTTCGCCCTAAGGGTCGTTTCGCCCTAAATCCTGTTCGCCCTAGGTTGTTTCGCCCTTATTTTTTTTTTAAGTCATAAGTATCATGTTTAAAGTTATAAAACATGAACAAACTTGCATTTCTCTTGAATCTCGATATATACAGATTAATTCTTATTCTACCGGTATGTAAATATTTATAAACGTAGCCGAAAGCGGACATACTAATATCCGGAATACAACGTGTATAAACAATAAACATTTTCGTTTCATTACCTTATTTAAGTAGTGCTAGTCTTTATCAAATGTACTTGTACGTGTTTAAAAGTTAAAAATGTGAAATAGTAACACTTAAACAGCTTCTAGCATGATATAATCAATTAAAAAGCACCCTGTCACGTCAGCCACATTATATCAAACTTATTT
>JAULCA010448645.1:0-14885 GCA_032360845.1 Crassadoma gigantea | reverse complement strand
GTGGGTTCAGCTGTTGTTGTAGTGGGTTCAGCTGTTGTTGTCGTGGGTTCAGTCGTTGTTGTAGTGGGTTCAGCTGTTGTTGCGGTGGGTTCAGTGGTTGTTGTCGAAGGTTCAGCTGTTGTTGTCGTTGGTTCAGCTGTTGTTGTCGTGGGTTCAGCTGTTGTTGTCGTGGGTTCAACTGTTGTTGTCGTGGGTTCAACTGTTGTTGTGGTGGCTTCAGTGGTTGTTGTAGTGGGTTCAGCTGTTGTTGTCGTGGGTTCAGTGGTTGTTGTGTTAACTTCAGCCGTTGTTGTGGTGGTTGGTGTTTCTAAAAATATAAAAAAAATGATTTGAAAATCAAATGAAATCGTTTAGAGACATATAAGCTTAATATTGAACTTTCTGCGCTTTAATGTTCATAGAGCAGCTAGGCATACGCTTAATATTTGACCATGAAATCAAATAAATGTTCTTGAATGATTTCATGTATGATGCATTTCTTTGAGGAGGATACGGCTTCAAAAATATATAATGAGCCCCTGTAAAACGAAAATTTGTCTTTATCAGGTATATAATTCAAATATGTGCTTCCCCATGCGTGAAAGTCTTTTGGGTAATTCAGGCAGCAAACTGTCTTCAAAAATATGATATGTAGTAAAGATATACGAAATATTTTATCTTCACATGTGAAGACGTCAATCCCAGTCACTTGTCGTCTAATCTGAACGATAACAATAGATATTCTCTGCGTTGATTTTCAGTTTCAAGTTTAGATGAAGTGACGGCAGAATTAGTTGTTGTGTTCCACTATACAGCATACATTATTGTTTTCACTTAACTACACTTTTATTATAATATTTGTCAGGAAATCTTACCAGATAATTGCAAAAAACAACGACAAAATTGCAGTTAAAACCCATTAAAAATGGCGCTCTGTCAAGTTTGTTTGTTTGTGTTTTACGTCCTATTAACAGCTATGGTCATTTAAGTACGTGCCAGGTTTCGGTGGTGGATGAAAGCCGGAGTTCCCGGAGAAAAAACCACCAACCGATGGCTAGTACCTGGCGACTGTCCCAAGTACATGTAGGTTTCGAATCCGCGGCCCAGAGGTAGAGGGCTAGTGGTAGCAGAATGTCAGACGCCTTAACCACCGCGGCCCCTCTTGCTGTCCAGCGTGATGTCATAACAACTTGTCGTCAAAAATACGTTTTACATTCCCGCGTGTAAAAGTGTAAAAAACAGAAAATATTACGGTTTTCCGTTCAATTCACTTCACTTTAATAAAACGAATATGTAATAAATGGTAAACAGTATTATTGAAATAGTCGTACACAATCAATAATTGACCTCAGGGCATGTATATATAATGCTTTGTCACGTCATGTTTACGTTAACTAACTAACTAATGTATATCATGTTGTTTCGACCGAAATCTGCATTATATCAACGTGAAAATGTATATAGATATGAAAAATTATATGTGATTAATGTAATAAAGGGGTATCCCGAATAACTTTCAAACGCTGAACATATGTCTTCAATAACATAATTACATGTACAAAACAAATACTTACGAACTATCACAGTAGTTGTATCAGTAGTAGTAATAGTTGCTACAGTTGTACTTGTATCTGTGAAAGTAGTAGTTGCTGCAGTAGTAGTTGTTTCGGCGATAGTTGTATTCGCTGCAGTAGTAGTTGTTTCGGCAACAGTTGTGTTTGCTGCAGAAGTAGTTGTTTCGGCAACAGTTGTGTTTGCTGCAGAAGTAGTTGTTTCGGTAACAGTTGTGGTTGCTTCAGTAGTAGTTGTTTCTGCGACAGTTGTGTTTGCTGCAGTAGTATTTGTTTCTGCAACAGTTGTGGTTGCTGCAGTAGTAGTTGTTTCGGCGACAGTTGTATTCGCTGCAGTAGTAGTTGTTTCTGCAACAGTTGTGTTTGCTGCAGTCGTAGTTGTATCTGCAGATGTTGGAGTAACTACAAATTATAGAAAAATTATTTGGAGATCAACACATGCTCTTGTAAGTAAGAATTCAAATGAACTAACTTAATGAGACATTTGTTTTTTGTCATCTCATGAGAAGCATAGGCTAGTTAGCAGAAATATAGAATGGTGTGTCGAAAGTAAACTTTTCCATTTTTTGATTTGTACTCTCGGGCAAAGCTGTACATTGGATTGCTGTAGTTGCTCTAAGTAGTTTTACATTGAAATCACTTTTATTATCTGCAATACATGTCATACATAAATCGTCTTATTGTATGACCCATTACTAACATTTTCTTTGTTGCCTCTAAAACATAAAAGTTGTAGTAAAAACACTACAACATAACATAGATTTACATTACGTGGACGTCTTCTTAAAATACAGAATAAATATTGGTGAAATAATTTGCCATTGTGAAATATTGTTCAATAGGACACATATTATTTGTATAACACAGAGCACAGGCTACTTACTGAGAACCATACACTACGTACACATAATGATAATCAACAATGAAAAGAACAGATTAACAAATAAATGTCAATTATATTAAAGAATCGATACAGGAAATAAACACTTGCTTTTGTTTGCAAATATTGTAAAATGGTAACAAATATGTTGAAAACAATATTTCATTTAAATCTTCCATGTTAGTGATGCAGTTCGAATTAATATGAACTTCGAACTCTTGCAACAGAATAAAAGTACATATTTCTTATTCTGTTCCTGCAGATATTAAATTAACTAACATGTTTCCGACGAAAGTGTGCATAATGCAAATACAGATAATAATCGTTACTTTTTAATGCATCGTATTGTTTATGAATATGGGGTCTAGGACGATATATTCCATCGATGTAAAGTTAATGAATAGAATAACCACAAACATTACTCACTAGTTACTACAGTGGTTGTGTCAGCAGTAGTTGTGTTTGCAGCCGTCGTAGTTGTATCCGCGACACTAGTTGTTGTATCAGCGACAGTTGTAGTTGTATCGGCGACAGTAGTAGTTGCTGCAGTTGTAGTTGTTTCTGCGACAGTTGTGTTTGCTGCAGAAGTGGTTGTTTCTGCGACAGTTGTGTTTTCTGCAGAAGTAGTTGTTTCTGCGACAGTTGTGGTTGTTGCAGAAGTAGTTGTTTCTGCAACAGTTGTGTTTGCTGCGGAAGTAGTTGTTTCAGCAACAGTTGTGGTTGCTGCAGTAGTTGTTGTTTCTGCGACTGTTGTATTCGCTGCAGTCGTAGGTGTTTCTGCGACAGTTGTAGTTGATCCAGCAGATGTGGGAGTTACTATAAGTTATAGACAATTAATTAGAGATCAATACATGATATTTTAAATGGAGAAGTCAAAAGAAATTACTTAATGATACCTTTTATGTGATATCTGCAGGAGAAGCATGGACTACTTAAAAGAAACATACCGTTTTGCCAACTTACATATGATTCCAACTTTGAATTTTCCATATTTTGGTTTTTTACGTTCGGGCAAAACCCAGCTATATATTGAATAGCTGTAGTCTTACCCCATGCATCTTATCTGAAGTCATTACAGTACACAAATATCGAAAGCTTTGATAAACGGGGAACATTTTACTCAATTCTAACTTTTACTTTGTTTCCTCTGAAAAAAAGTTTGAGCTAAATAAATTTAACGTAACGTAGATTTAAATTATGTGGATTCCTTTATAAAGCAGAACGAACGAATATTGGTGAAAGAAAACCTTGCTTACGTCATACTTTTTCTATATGTATTATCCTTATAACACAGAATATAAGCTTCAGGTACTTACTAAAAACTATACAATTATGAATGAGATGAACTACTAAATGTCAATTATATTTTAGAATCTATACAGGATAATAGCGCTTCCTTTTGCTCGCAAGTCCGTCCGCACGAAACCTTTCTTTTATTGTTAATTGGTAAAACACCGACTGAACACAATATTTCAACACGTATTGTATACGAACATTGGGTCTCAGACAAAATGTTCCATCGCTGAAAAAGTTAATTAATAGCATAACCACAAAGAGAACTTATAAGTTACTATAGTGGTTGTGTCAGCAGTAGTTGTGTTTGCTACAGTCGTAGTTGTATCGGTGATAGTAGAAGATGCTGCAGAAGTAGATGTTTCTGCAACAGTTGTGGTTGCTGCGGTAGTCGTAGTTATATTAGCAACAGAAGTGGTTGTATCAGCGACAGAAGTAGTTGCTGCAGAGGTAGTAGTGGTATCAGCTACAGTTGTGGTAGCTGCAGAAGTAGTTGTATTTGTATCAGCGACAGTTGTGGTTGCATCAGCGACAGTTGTAGTTGTGGGGTCTGCATTAGTTGTAGAAGCTACAGAGTTTGTCGTATTTGTGACCGTTGGTGTTGCTGCAGTGGTGGTTGTTCCTTCAGCAGTTGGGGTTGCTGCTGTTGTTGTCGTGTCAGCGGTTGTGGTTGCTTCAGTAGCAGCTGTATCTACGGTGGTTGTGTTTCCTGCTGTAGTCGTCGTTTCTATAGTTGGCGTTGTTGCTTTTTCTGTCGTGGTATCAGCAGCAGTTGTTGTTGATACTACAGTAGTTGTTGTGTCAGCGGTAGCAGTTGTAGTTTTGTTGTCTGCAACAGTTATTGTTGAAATAGTTGTTACTCCAGCGGTCGTAGGACTTTCAGCAGTTGTAGTTTCTGCAGCGGTTGTTGTTTCTGCCACAGTTGTTGTTTCTGCCACAGTTGTTGTGTCTGCAGCGGTCCTGGTATCTATGACAGTTGTAGTTGTTGCAGCAGTTGTTGTTGTTTCTATAAAGGATGGCAAGTTATATAAGGTAACTATTTATTTTAAAAATGGAAGAAAAATCTCCGAAAAAGACCATATTGCTTTCTCAAGCATACGTTGTTTCGCAGCTGAAATGAAATTATTAAATCATATTCAAAGTAAAAGTGACCTTTGGTCCTTTGCAGATGATCTTCTCCTCGTTATACGGAAATTGTGAAATAGTTTGCGTGATGTTTTAACATATATAATCAAGCAGGCAAATCGCATTTGTATAGCCGCCGATGGTCCAAGTGGACGATTTAATGAGTCGAAGTAAAGAAATTCGGTTTTACCTTTGGTACTAATTGTTAATAAAAATAAACTAGGGGATTTGTCAACTTTTATCGCTCCGTATCATTCTGTTTTTCGTTTTGTTAGTTACAATACTTTTGAGACTTCATCATGGCAGCATCCGATATCGCTAATTAGATTTTATTAGCGGAAATGTTAATGTCTTATGCACTTAAGTTTTTCTCGTGTTGAAGAGAAGGCAATGATATACAGATAAGTACACGGTACAAACAGAAAAGTATCCGCATGCGTATGTTTTAATTGTTTGTGTTGAGTTCTGTATGGACACGTTAGGAGGTTTAACATATGCTTATGTAGGCTTTCGGAAATATTGTTCATTAAGTACCCCAAACGATGTGGGAGATTATTGGTTTCTGACAAATTACATTTTTGAACTAAAATCTTAATGATCTTCCGTTTAAAACATCCCCTTAACTCCTCATCATCATGTTGATTGAACCTAGAACATAGTTAGTAACATTGGGTTCTGCAACTCATTGAATTAATTACTTAACATGCTGGTAAGTTAAAACATAATGTTGAAATTGATATTGTCGTCTCCTGAGAATCACATGTTCTTCCTTAAAATGACCAAGCTTAACAGACTGGTTAATACCCAGAAGTCACTATATCATTATCTGGACATGGAAGTAATTTCCCAATATAGCGACTCTAACTATACCTGTCCAGTAAGTAAACAATATGCATTCACGCATGAATGGTCAAAGATCATACTGCATAAAATGAAATGCTGATTTTATCCGACATTCTAATTCTGAAGCAGTTGTTCACCAGTCAGTGATTTTAGGTTATTTAAATAATAAATTTACATTGTATTCAATCTTTTGATTGTTATACGGTTGTGTTTATAGGCAAGAAATATAGTTATTTTTCCATTAACCAGTGATAATCTAGGATATAATCTCGATGTCAACACGACCGAATGATTCAAATGCATTACATTTTCATATTGTTCAATGTGTTTGTGTTTGATTCAGTGTTTGCAACTGATTCCGTTATATTATTACTGTTTGATCACTCATTGCTGTTATTTTGTTGGTAGTTAACGTTGGTTTAGTTCCTGATGTTACAAGCGGAAGGCTTGTGACTGATTCAGTTGTTGGCATTTCAGGGTTACGATAGGAGTTGTTGCTTTAGAAGTTGCGTTACGATCAGCACTTGTTAACGCCTCAACAGTTGTCGTTTTCTAAGTACATGTTTGTTTCATGTATTAAGGCTGGTTCTGTAACTGTGGTTTCTTCCTAGATTGAGGTTACTTCGGCACTTGTGGTTGCTTCAATAGTATCTGCATTCGTGGTTGACATTGTAACAACTGAAAGATGACTGACATCTTAAGCAGGATAATTGTTCTTTCAAGAGATGTAGGATATGAATTCCTCTTACAGACGTTATTAAGACCTTAGTATGCGGGCAAAGCGGAGGGTCCTTGACGAAGCATTAGATTCTTACCTTTTAGATCAGTTTTCTTATTCCTCTTGTATATTTTACAGTATCTCTGATGTGCAAATTTCATCGGTTCATATTTTAGATCCTAGTTACATTGATTTAAATGGGTTTCTTCCGACTTTTTTATAATTCTATTTTTAAAATATTGCCAGGGAACTCATTTCCCTTTTCTATTATATATCGACCTTCATTATAAATTAAGCATACTTAATAGTAGAAAAAAATCAATGTATTTGTGTCAGCTATCGTTGTTACAGCAGTAGTTGTGGTTTGTTCAATAGTAAGTCATTATTTCAGGAGTTGTGGTTGGCGGAGCAGCTGCTGATGCCGTGACGGTTGACGTTGCTTCAGCAGTTGTGTGCTTGGATCAGTGGTTATGTTGTTTTTGAGTCAGCAGTTGTTGACACTTCTGTTGTTGATTCATTAGTTGTTACTGCTTCAGCGGTTGTTGGCGCCTCCTTAGTTGCGATTCAACACGTTCTTATGTTGCTTTTAACACTCTTCTTATGGAACTGTTGATTTTCTTGTGATTTTTATTAGTAGCTTTTTCCTATTACAAACATTTTTATTTCGCATTTACTGCTTCCTTTATCAAATTTAAAGAAAATGGTTTAATGCCCTCAAGCATGAATAAAGAAATAAATTTGCATTTACCGTTATTAAGGCTTTACTTTTTTTACCAGAAGCTGTATATAATGAACTTTAATAGCTGCTTTTATCACAAACACTATCATTTGGTATAAACTATCACCATTGTCACACTGAAAAAAAAATTGGTGAACCGCTCGCACAAACAATATCCGAAAATATCTTATTGTTTATATAATTTTTATCTATTCAGAAATAAAATTAGTATTTAAAAAGCTTTACCTGTTTCAACAGTTGTAGTTATTTCACTTGTTGTGCTTTGTTGTGTGGTTGCTGTTAATTCAGTAGTTGTATTTGCGTCCGTGGTTGTCGTTGGAACAGTAATTGTAGTTGTATCAACTGTTGTTGTACCGGCGGTAGTTGTGGTTGCTTCAGCGGTTGTTGTTGCCGTATCAGTTGTCGTTGATTCGGTAGCTGATGTAGCTGCAGTAGTTGTGGTTGCCGCTGTAGTTGTTGTATTTGCAGTAGTTGTAGTTGCTGTTTCAGTGGTTGTTGTTGCTTCAGTAGTTGTAGTCGCTGTTTCAGTGGTTGTTGTTGCTTCAGTAGTTGTAGTCGCTGCAGTTGTTAATGTTACTTCTGTGGTTGTGGTTTGGTCACTTGTTGTTGGTTCAGAAGTTGTTGTTGCGTCTGTTGTTGTAATTACCTCAGTGGTTGTAGTTGAAGGCAAAGTTGTGGTTGAAGTATCTACATTCGTTGTTGATAATATAAATAAATATCAACATCTTATTAATTAGAAACACTATTATTTAACAACAGACCCATGGGCAATGATCACTCGACCTGTAATACAATTGTTGGTAAACTATTTTTGTTCTCACGTGAATAAGCAAAATAGTACATATACATGTACTGCAAATCTGTTCCAAATTTCAAGTTCACCATTTTTCAAATGATGATGATTTTTAAGGCATTGCAACAAGCATTATGTTATGTGAGCATATGCTATTTATCTATTTTTATGTTGCTTTGCTTTTGTTTTTATTAAAAATATTTGTTATGGTCTAACTTTTGTAATGTCAAACTTCCAAATTGGTTTTGAATTCCAACCATGTTTGAATGATTTCAGAAAGGGTTATTTCCCTTTACATACACAATATCCCAACTTTAGAGGGAAAATTATAGATATCTTTGGACCTTACCTCATAAACTGTGGAGTGCATCGTATTTAAATAAAAACATCAAAATAATACTCATGATAAAAAATTGAATCAAGTATTAACTATTTTTATTGAAAAGAAACTGTATACGCATAACTTTCCCCCCCCAAATCAGTTGAACTGTACCACTCCACAGAATGAAAATGGTGACCCAGGGGGGAATTATATTTATAAAATTAAAACTCTGGAATAAATGAGTCTGAAGACATTTCTTGAAAGTTTAGCTAGTCGGTTTTTAGATCGAGCCTTCAACATCAAATTGTGAATAATATTCCACTGAAAACAAACATATTATACTCCAATAGTGTTATTCCTCTGTATAACTACAGTACATTATATTCCTTCCCCTTGGGGAAAAAGTCGAGTCGTGTGTAATGCATTTCATAACTTTGACAAAGAAATGAAGAACATCGATGTAGATTGTATATTTGATTCATGCATAACTTGATCTCAACAAGACGATTTAAAAAATTCAAGCCAAGTTTGTCACTTTTGGTCCAGCCAATGTAGCTCCTTGGAAAGAGATCCATACTATTCACAACACTGGTTCGTCGTTGTTTACGACAACTTAACGTAATTCCCTGTTCATTTAGCTTTGTCCATTTTTTCTAGTAATGTGAACTGGATAGGGGCAGTAAACTCACGTTGGATGCTGACGAACGAAATATGATCAAAATAGGTAACATGACACTTAGGCGACATAACATTCTGTAAGAAATCACTTCCTGTCGTGGTTTTTTCACTGTCATACTACCTTAAAATGTTGTTATTTTGCATGTATAAGTATATATTTAATTTGAAGCAATTGATTAACATTCTATCATTTTTATAACGTTACCTGTAGTTGTCGTCACTTCCGTAGTTGTAACAGGTTCAGTTGTCGTTGTCGGTTCAGCGGTTGTCGTTGTCGGTTCAGCGGTTGTAGTAGTAGTACCTGTAGTTATAGTTAAAAATATAAACAACCAAATTAACTTTATAAAAATGATAAAAGCAGTCATCGCCTTTCAGCAGCGACAACTAATTTAAAACACTTCATTATTTTGTTTACTTCTTAGATATTTTTTCAGCCCTCAAAATAATTTGAGTAACAACTCGTAGTTCTTATGAATATTTTGTGAGGGTGATTTTCAAAGCTTATTTCAAAAGCTTCGATATTTATGGGTCTGAAAATATCATTAATAGTTACTTTTCCACACTTTCGTTTAATTTTTCAATTTTCCATATGTAGTCGATACATTTAATGGGTTCACATACATAAGCATATATACAAACGCTGCTCGTCAGTATCAAAGGAAATCTTTGTCAAACAAAGGACAAATTCAAACGTGAATTTGTCAGGAAGTATCAATACCGCTGAACAATTTGTCAAAGTAACTAAATGGTAAGGTAATTTAGTGAAAATACAGCAAGAAAAACTATCTACCTTATGGACCTGATACCTTTGCCAAACTAAGGGTAAAATGCAAAAAATGCATCCAAATACTTTTATTTGATAATTATAAATACAGACATATTTTTGCAGAGGTTACCTGCTACAGAAGTTGTAGTTGCTGTTTCAGTGGTTGTGGTTGGCGCTTCCGAGGTTGTGGTTGGCGCTTCAGTAGTTGTGGTCGGCGCTTCAGTGGTGGTTGTGGTCGGTGCTTCAGTAGTTGTGGTTGGCGCTTCAGTAGTTGTGGTTGGCGCTTCAGTGGTTGTGGTTAGCGCCTCACTGGTTGTGGTTGGTGCTTCAGTAGTTGTGGTCGGCACTTCAGTGGTGGTTGTAGTTTGTGCTTCAGTAGTTGTGGTTGGTGCTTCAGTGGTTGTGGTTACCGCTTCAGTAGTTGTGGTTGGCGCTTCAGTAGTTGTGGTTGACGCTTCAGTAGTTGTGGTTGGTGCTTCAGTAGTTGTGGTTGGCGCTTCAGTTGTTGTGGTAGGCGCTTCAGTAGTTGTCGTTGATTGGAGAGTTGTCGTACCTGTAGTTATTGTTAATTACGTTAACAAACATAAGTATAAACTGTAATTTATCATGTAAATGTCGACACATTTTTTCGAAGTTTTGAAAAACAATTCTGGATAGCTATCATGAATAACATCAGCAGCTAAAAATAATTGAACATGAAATAAATCACAGTTTTTAAAGTTGTATTTTTTATGTGTGTTGAAAATTATGTACATTTTGCATAACATAGGCATACATGCAAACATTTTTTGTTAGTATCAACATAAACCGCTATCAAATTATGGCCGATTCTAATATTTGATTAGAATTAATAAGTGATTCTTTTGAACAAACAAGAAAGATGACCAGAAAATAACGTTTCTGCAAATTGAATCATCAAATTAATGCTTTTCTACACCATTGTTGACCAACACTGTCCAAAACAAGAATGTATCATATGTTGAAGTCAATGGTAGCTTTGTGGAAGACATCAGTGACACGGACATCGACGATGACACTACATTCCAGGAAACACAAGTGATAAAGAGAGTGTGGAAAACAGATGATCTAGTTCAAGCAATTACAGTACAAATCACATCCTATTCCTAGGCTATATGCCGTGTCACTGGCGCAGATGTTCCTCGCACATTGAGCTTTCATGAGAGCGTAGCGCTGCAGATGAAACATTCACACATTTTCCTAATCCAGCATTCAAATGAGCATTCCTCAATTCAAGATATTATTGTTTGTATTTGAGCGGTGTACTTAATGACACCTCAACTGAATATTTAGTTATTTTTGTAGTTGCTGTCATTTTAGTAGTTGTTGTGGCTTAAGTAGTTGTGATAGGGTCAGCGGTCGTTGTGGTTTCAGTAGTAAAGGTTTGATAAATGGTAGTTGTTGCTTCAGTAGTTGTGATTGAATTTGTCGCAAAGAATATTTTACCATTTCTAAGGATGAATACCACTCTATTTCACTTGAAACATATATTTTCATTGTATTAAATGCAAGGCTTTACAAACATCATAATATGAATGTTATATTTTGGTATGAACGGACAGTTAATTAGTGAATTTAAATATGAAGTAAGAAAGAGTCAGTTTAAACATTTAACAATTCTGTTGACGTAACGTAAACAAATTTCAGTGGCGGTAAAGGAAAAATAAAAAAAAAATCAAATCAAATCAAATGAAATAAAATTCAATTCAAACTTGTTCCGAAACAGGTTTTAAAATAAAACAGACGGGAAAAGGTATATACTTTCCCCGTTCACCTTTAACATTTGCACTATTTCGATCAAACGGATGCTTAATTTCTCCTTTTGATGCTAAAGAAAAAAAATAAAACTGCAAGTTTCAAGTCAATCTTGGAAACAAATAACATGACAGCAAGTTGAACCAAGTCGATTAGAAAATAAAAGCAGTTGAAATTTACATTGCTACACGCCAAAAAAATGTAAATTGTTATATTGCATCAACATCTTGTCTGAATTGAAAAGAGAAATCAATTTTCAAGGCGTTACCTGCTACATTAGATGTGGCTGGTTCAGTAGTAGTTGTTTGTTCAGTAGTTGTTGTTTGTATAGCAGTTATTGTTGCTTCAGTACTTGTGGTTTGTTCAATGGCTGTTGTTGCTTCAGTAGTTGTGACTGGTTCAGTAGTAGTTGATTGTTCATTAGTTGTGGTTGTTTCAGTTGTTGTTGTTGGTTCAGTGGTCGTTGTTACTTCAGTAGTTGTGGTTGGTTCAGTAGTTGTGGTTGGTTCAGTGGTCGTTGTTGCTTCAGTAGTTGTGGTTGGCTGAGTGGTAGTGGTTGCCTCAGTAGTTGTGGTTGGCTGAAGGGTAGTTGTTGCCTCAGTAGTTGTGGTTGGTTCAGTGGTCGTTGTTGCCTCATTAGTTGTGGATGGTTCAGTGGTAGTTATTGCCTCAGTAGTTGTGATTGCTTCAGTGGTCGTTGTTGCTTCACTAGTTGTGGTTGGTTCAGTAGTTGTTGTTGGTTCAGTAGTTGTGGTTGCTTCACTAGATGTGGTTGGTTCAGTGGTAGTTATTGCCTCAGTAGTTGTGATTGCTTCAGTGGTCGTTGTTGCTTCACTAGTTGTGGTTGGTTCAGTAGTTGTTGTTGGTTCAGTAGTTGTGGTTGCTTCACTAGTTATGGTTGGTTCAGTGGTCGTTGTTGCTTCAGTTGTTGTGGTTGGTTCAGTAGGAGATGTTGCTTCACTAGTTGTGGTTTGTTCAGTAGTTGTGGTTGGTTCAGTGGTCGTTGTTGCTTCAGTGGTCGTTGTTGTGGTTGGTTCAGTGGTCGTTGTTACTTCAGTAGTTTTTGTTGGTTCAGTGGTCGTTGTTGCTTCAGTTGTTGTGGTTGGTTCAGTGGTCGTTGTTGCTTCACTAGTTGTGGTTACGTCAGCGGTCGTTGTTGCTACAGTTGTTGTGGTTGGTTCAGTGGTCGTTGTTGCTTCAGTAGTTGTGGTTGCTTCAGTGGTAGTTGGTAGTTCAGTAGTTGTGGTTGGTTCAGTAGTTGTGGTTGGTTCAGTGGTCGTTGTTGCTTCAGAAGTTGTCGTTGCTTCAGTGGTTGTGGTTGGTTCAGTAGTTGTGGTTGGTTCAGTAGTCGTTGTTGCTTCACTAGTTGTGGTTGTTTCAGTAGTTGTGGTTGGTTCAGTGGTAGTTGGTAGTTCAGTTGTTATGGTTGGTGCAGTAGTTGTTGTGATTGATTCAGTAGTAGTTGTTGGTGCAGTAGTTGTTGTAGAATCTACAGTTATACCAGGTGATGTCAATAATCAAATTGGAAACTTATTTTTTAAACTTGTTAATTTCTGCAAGTTATGACAACATCGCTAGCATTTGTTCTCAATATGTTGTTTAAAGTTGGTAGAATTACATTCGTAGCTGAATTAAACAATAAGTATTAAGGTGTAAATTAAACAAAAAGTATATGTTGCCATTCTCTTAGTTCGAATACATGCTTATTTGACTTTATTTTATTTTCATTGTACTATTTGAAAACTCGTCTCGAACATTGTCATTCTTTGGTAATGTTTTGGTATCGACTAATACAGTAACAAATATAAATAACCAATTGAAATATCAAGAACTTGAGTGTTTCTCTAAGCGTTAACAAGTTTGTTCACGTAGCGTTACAAAGGAAACGTTTACTACACGGTACGGTAACTCTATCCTGATTAGGATACATCAATGGTACTAATTGTCATAAAAAGGTGGAAACACATAACGTACATGTATCGGGATATGTTTAAAAAATAGCATTCGGGGGCAAGGAATCTTTAACATTCCTGTTCACGCTAAATAGTTACATTATTTGAGGAAAAAGAAAACAAGCAGAAACAAATAAAATCTACAAGTTAAAAGCAAATTCTGGGAAGAGATAACCCGTAAGCAGATTGATATAATATTTGACGTCAAGTAATAACCTGTTCACGAAATGAATATTATGTGAACATATAATGATAAAAACAAAATCAAGGAAACTGACATATACTGATGGCATGATTGATATACACGACCTTAAGTGTTCATAGTTATATTGTAAAGACAAGTGCTTCAATATTTTCTATCGATTAAGAAATACAGTTTTACTCTCAAGACGTTACCTTTTTGAGATGTTGTTGTTGCCTGAGTGGTAGTTGTTGGCTGAATAGTAGTTGTAACCTCAATTGTTGTAATTTGCTGAGTGGTAGTGGTTGCTTCAGTAGTTGTGGTTGGTTCAGTGGTTGTTGTTGCTTGAGTAGTTGTTGCCTCAGTAGTTGTGATTGGCTGAGTGGTAGTTGTTGCGACAGTAGTTGTGGATGGCTGAGTTGTAGTTGTTGCCTCAGTAGTTGTGGTTGGCTGAGTGGTAGAGGTTGCCTCAGTAGTTGTGGTTGGTTCAGTGGTAGTTGTTGCGACAGTAGTTGTGGTTTGCTGAGTGGTAGAGGTTGCCTCAATAGTTGTGGTTGGTTCAGTGGTAGTTGTTGTGACAGTAGTTGTGGTTGGCTGAGTGGTAGTAGTTGTGGTTGGCTGAGTGGTAGTGGTTGCCTCAGTAGTTGCGGTTGGTTCAGTGGTCGTTGTTGCGACAGTAGTTGTTGTTGGCTGAGTGGTTGTGGTTGCCTCAGTAGTTGTGGTTGGTTCCGTGGTAGTTGTTGCCTCAGTTGTTGTGGTTGGCTGAGTGGTAGTGGTTGCCTGAGTAGTAGTTGTTGCTTCAGTAGTTGTGGTTGGCTTAGTGGTAGTAGTTGCTTCAGAAGTTGTGGTTAACTGAGTGGTAGTGGTTGCCTCAGTTGTTGTGGTTGGTTCAGTGGTAGTGGTTGCCTCAGTAGTTGTGGTTGGTTGAGTGGTAGTGGTTGCCTGAGTAGTAGTTGTTGCTTCAGTAGTTGTTGTTGGCTGAGTTGTAGTAGTTGCCTCAGTAGTTGTGGTTGGCTGAGTGGTAGTAGTTGCCTCAGTAGTTGTGGTTGGCTGAGTGGTAGAGGTTGCCTCAGTAGTTGTGGTTGGCTGAGTGGTAGTAGTTGCCGCAGCAGTTGTGGTTGGCTGAGTGGTAGTGGTTGCCTGAGTAGTAGTTGTTGCTTCAGTAGTTGTGGTTGGCTGAGTGGTAGAGGTTGCCTCAGTAGTTGTGGTTGGCTGAGTGGTAGTAGTTGCCTCAGTAGTTGTGGTTGGCTGAGTGGTAGTGGTTGCCTCAGT
>JAULCA010448644.1:29328-40033 GCA_032360845.1 Crassadoma gigantea | reverse complement strand
CACCATCATACACACACTAGCTAACGTGACAGTAATAAACACAGAACACCATCATACACACACTAGCTAACGTGACAATAACAAATACAGAACACCATCATACACACACTAGCTAACGTGACAGTAATAAATACAGAACACCATCATACACACACTAGCTAACGTGACAGTAATAAACACAGAACACTATCATACACACACTAGCTAATGTTACAGTAACAAACACCAAACACCATCATACACACACTAGCTAACGTGACAATATCAAATACAGAACACCATCATACACACACTAGCTAACGTGACAATATCAAATACAGAACACCATCATACACACACTAGCTAACGTTACAGTAACAAACACAGAACACCATCATACACACACTAGCTAACGTTACAGTAGCAAATACAGAACACCATCATACACACACTAGCTAACGTGACAGTAATCAACAAAGAACACCATCATACACACACAAGCTAACGTAACAATAACAAATACAGAACACCATCATACACACACTAGCTAACGTGACAGTTACAAATACAGAACACCATCATACACACACTAGCTAACGTTACAGTAACAAATGGTCGAGATATGTATAACGCAGTGTACTTGTAAAACAAGTTTATTTACTGCAAACTGACATATGAACAGGCACGTCGCACATTTGTGAATTGTATGTAGAAATGAGTTACTTTCTCTGTATTTTTATTTATTTATTTTTAATTTATACGTATACACGTTTTAATATACTTTTGATTTTATATTCGTATTGACGATTTGTGAGTAGAATAGCGCAATGAAAACTGTAGTTGATACATTACATTATAATAACAGTATTATTTAACAATGTTTTTGATGATGGTTTATTTATGTATTACATAGTATTGTGCCAACAGATCAAAGATAATTTATTTAAGAAGACGACGACAGCATTATGTAATGAACAGTATTATATAAGTACAGTATTGTAAATAAACAAAGCATTTCATTTCCATGTGTATTGCAGTGGTCCTCCTATTTTGATCTTTGTATGACGAGGTCTTCTTTTAATATAGGTTTTATGTACAGAATTCCTTGTACCCCCAACTCTTATGACGTGTATTTTATCAAATCTATCAAAGGTACAATAAATTCGTCTTCCAGTACAATGCATTACTGCTTAATTCATCACGAGAGAAGTTTTTTTTCATGGCATTGTATCGCATAATGTGTTTTTCCCTTATATGCATATCGTATGCCAATTGGTTAAAGAGACAAGAACGTAAAAGTAACTTAAAAAACGATTTCGCGATGTATACCTTTCATCTATTACGACAAAAGATATTCTACTGACACACCAATATGTCAGTTTGAATAAGACTGTGTCCTAAACTTCATTTATTTTCCTTTTATACTCAACAGAAATATCACAATGGTTAATGTAAGCTTTATGTTCATAATTTAACAATATACATTTTTGTATTACGAATTTCCTTCAACACCGATTGGCATCAGCGTTGGAAACAGTGTTTTGACTTAAAATACCTCTCTCTTAATTATTGATTAACGTAGCACACTTAATTAACCCTGTAATGCTTCCCCTATTAGTAGTTTTCCCAAGATTGTCATTTCAGTAACAAATGTTTTCATTATTTGACATTCCATGGTGCTAAATATTGTGTATTTCTTTTATATGAGGGAGTTTTAGCTAGCGTTGAAAAACAATAGAGATGTAACTGTCTGTTGTTGTTGGCTGTTGATTTGATAAGACTCTGCCGATATGTCATTGTTTAATTCACGAAGACGCTTTAGAATGTTCCAAACATTTGAATGGGTGAAATACGATCTGTTCAAAATTCCATCGTTTTCTGATTGTGTTCGGGTTATTATGATTATCTGTACAAGGGAACTAATTTCAGAGTATGAATATTTGATATTTCATTTTGAAAGGAATGGAATATGTGTTGAATTGTCTTATTGGTGATCTGATTGTTTCAGCAATTTTAATCTAAATATTGAAAGAGACTCTTCAAAAACTTCAACAAATTAACCAAATTATAATTAGTTTCGAAACCACAAAGTGGAACATCCGAAATATTTATGTTTATATACCATGGTATGTTTAATTGAGATTAAAAATTATCCTTCCTCCTGATGACTATTTTCTTTAAAAATCGCCTATCGTTTGGACTGGTACTAGCAGTAAAAGAAAACACGATTTGACTCCCATTTTCCCTTGGTGAGGTGTGTACAGCAGATGATAGATAAAGCACAGAAGCAAGCCTTCGAGTTGAAATTACAATCGATGGAAAACAATTTCAATTATGTAATCCTCAGTAACTTCTTAAACAAAACAAAAATAAACTAAGTGTATGTCTCTGAGGGTATCACAGGGCATTCACAACCTTCGGTCGACATTTTGTCAATATTTTCCCAACTTGTCAGTGTGAAAAGGTCAGGGATATTTATTTATATATCTTTGTTATGTATGTATATATATTTATCTCGAATTGAGTCTGGAAAACGTTTCAGCAGTTAAGAAACAGGCCTCTAAATTCGTGTTGCAGTAAGTTAAAATTTCTTTACGCGACAGATACACGAATTCTGCTGTAGAAATTTATGTCACGAGTCTAAACGCTATCCCATTTAATTCCTCTCACACCCGCTCGGCAATTCAACTGTTTCTGTGGTTGTTTTAAGGTGTTAAAGAGCTCGCGCAGTTGACTTCTTTCTCCAAGATGAACGAGACTGGCACAGGTACAAATAGTCTGTTCAGGATGCGTACCAACTGTGACCTATTATACGTAAAACATCCATTTTATTTCGTCTGGTTGTTCGAGAATTACTGCCATTTTTGAGTGTCTAGAAAATTTGTTCCCGTGTCATTTAGCACGTTTTACGATTTAGCGAGGGTCAGAAGGGTTATTTAAGATTGTCTAGAGGAAAAAACGAATGGTTGAAATTGGAATATTAGTTTTGTTTTGGTTTTGTCAAAATGACTGTAACTCGTTATATTTTCGCGTTTACTTCGGCTACAATGTCATGTTTTATTCGCGAACATTTAATCTCGCGATTAAGACGCTATATCAATACTGTACTTTGTATCTACGGAATAATTTTTTGCGGAGCTTTACATTCGAGATTAATTCTCCTCCAGCATCAATGCTTCAATCTCTTTCTTTCTGTGTCTCCCTCTTTCAGTCTCTTTCTCAAGGATTAATCCTTTTTCTCCTTTTAAGCCTCTGTAATTGATTTTAAACCGAGGGATTCGGAGGGAGTGCAAGACGTCAAACACTTAATGTGTTTTTATTTGATAGCAGTCTATAGAAAAAAGCTCGCTTTTTATCAAGATATATTTACCATGAAAATTTAACACGCAGGTGTTGATTCATTTTATTTCATTATTTGTATGTATCTCTCCCTCTAAAGCTCAATCAATCCATCTATCTGTCTACTCTCTAAGAGAAGCAGTGCTCCATTGTAAAGGCACCACAAACAGGAAATCTGCTTGAACTGGGAACAAGTTTGTATACACGAACAAAAAACAACGGACACTTTTTGTAATAATAGATTTAAGCTTAAGTAGAAAATCCGGAATATTGACTTGATCTCCGTGTTCTATGTTCAACTTTTTATTAACTAGTATTTTGCTACAGGAGAGTGTTTTATTGAGCTATGAGAGCTATCATTCATTGATATTAAATCAGACTTGTACCATATTTCCCCCAAAAAACAATTTCATAACTGTAAAAATATGTTGTATACAATATTGATGAAAAATGATGTTATATGTCACAAATAAATAAATATTGGTAAAAGTCAAATTTTCTGTCTCTTTTTTTTTTCTTTTCTCGGAAAATTCCTGGAGAACATATGAATAAATCTGTATTTTATAATCGGATAAACGATTATATTTAAAATTCATCAATCTAAAATTGTATTATTATATTTGCATGCGTGTGAAAGTGTAATTGGGATATAGAATTGTTCTGTACACAGTGTACACTATTTTACAATGCCTATTTAGAAAATAGCAAGGCAGATACGAAATTTGTATTGACGAATGCATTACAGACCATCAACAAGGGTTTATGTAGTGCGTTTGCTTACAAATATGTAAAAAAAAAATCAAAACTTTTTGAAGTAAAACTTACACAATAAAATAAATGAACAAAGATTAAATCTGTTCTCGAAGGCGACATGAGATGATAAATAATCTATGGGTTTTATAAGCCTCTAACAAATATCCGAAGACGAGGCCATGGAATCTTGGAGAGGTGGGGGGCATGCTATCTGTACAATCATTGGTTTATGTAATCGTATGATATTATTGAAAAAAATCACACCTTAAATCTTAACCCTGTTAGCTTAGCTTCCTAATCTCATACAAAGACGAATCTGGCTTAGAAATGTCGCCCATCAAATCCGAATTCGGTACAAGTGGAAATTTTCGCGTGCAGAAATGTTCGCGTTGTGACTCTAAAAAAGGATTTTTTCGTTGGCAATAGCTCTGAAATATACATATTATACTTATCCTTAATCATCTGTTAATAAATATTAGCGTTATGATATTAATGTGCATTTTTAATCGACGTAAAATACAGGAACGTTTTTCCATACCGCGAAAATATCCAGTTTTACAGCAAGTAAGCGGGTGACTAATGGCTATAGTCATAATTAGAAAAGTTTTAATCATTGCAGATCCTAAAATAGCGAAACTGGATATCAAATCACGATAAAAGGACCGTACAATAAATACACAACAGACTGAATAAGACAGAAAATATACATTGGAACAAATTGACCATTGGTCAACAGGACGAATAAATAATCGATTAACATAATAATATAATAATAATATACAACATTTGACATAGCGCCCTATCTAACTTACATAAGCCACTCTAAAGCGCTTTACAGTACATAAATATACAATTAATACAATTAGCATATACATTAATCAATACAGTTTTTGAGGAATTTGCAGGAGCTGCCTTACCAGGCGCTAACTACTAGTCCTATGTCACCTGGCTAATATATCCATATGTGTGTATGCCTGTGTGTGTCCTGGAGATGTTATGTGTTCTGTTTGTAGTGGGACCGTGCTTCCAACGGCATCTTTGACAGTGCCACCTCACTTGAATAATACAACACAGATACCGCAACACCCACCCCAGTCCAATTTATACTCCACCTGGATTGTTGGAGTTGTGTGGGCAGGAGAAAAACACTTTCTCTAATATCCATGCTTACGCCGACTTCGGGGATCGAACCCCGGCCGGCTGTGTGGAAGGCCGGAGTATTAACCACTCGACCAATCCGCCCATAAACATCACTCATATGTAATCCTCAAAAACGACGATTAAGAGTCACTAAGAGCAAATATTTGCGAATAGGCTATGAGAACGAAACACAGGACAATAAGGTGGCCATATAAAATAGCATTTCACTGGTTCGTTGCGATTCGTTTTCTTTGATAACATCACATCGAAGCTTCAAAGTTTCTATATTACGTAGATTGTATCGGAGCTACATTTCTTCTAACATGGGAACCAGGTATTCTTTTGATCTAACTTGTAATTAAAAACTTTTTCATTTTTATGTTTTTAATGTAGCAGGATTAGGTACAGATTTTCAGACAAACTTAACAAAACATTAATCAACAATATCAATCAGAAGGATCAGTAATGTAACGGAAGTGACTATGAAGTCGCCTTGTCGTATAAAGTGTGCGGTTAAACGTAGATAGGGAACAGACAAACAATGAATTTTTTTTCAAATTTAAAACCACAAATAGTACATATAAAAATGATTAAAGAGATGTGTTATTCAATTGAAAGAATAGCAAAAGTAGGCTTATACAGATGAATTAACACACATGTATTTTAAAACACTTGTAGAATACTGGTTACTTTTTTCAAAACTCCAAAAATAATCACATCAATTGCATAGGTATTTTATGAGTTGTTTGATAATTCTCTATCATTTGGTAAATGAATTGTACCTTACTGGTTTAAAGGTCTCTACTTTAACCCTAATCCACATTTCTCTTGTCAAGACAACCGTTTCTTCATTTGTGTTCAGCCTATGGCTCGGCTTGGCCTGTTTTGTTGAACTGCATGATGCACGATATTTGCCTCCTCTGTTTTGAAATAGCTCTTCACTGTGTCTCTGTCTCCCTCCACCTATCTGTTCGAGACGAAGAAAAAGCAAAGCTCAGATATAGCATAGGTCAATATATAAGTAATGGCATTGCCCTAGGATTAAACACGTTCGTGAAACCTTTATTTTTTATCCGACGTTCCATATTGTGCTGTTCAGTCGAGGTGACGGAATTCCGGTGACTTGCACTTGAAGGTACACATGTATATAACAAATTCATTTAAGCAGTATCATATAGCTGTATGGCATTTCATAAAGAAGGAATATGCTATTGGGACTTCCCGGAAGTAAATTTAAAGGTACGTGAGATTATCACTGACGAAGAACCTTACCTGTGGATAAAGCAGAGCGTCATGAAAAAAGACATCAGGCATTCACAATGACAATGAACAATGATACATACAATATAAACGTAATACGTATTCGTGAGCAAGTTGTGTGAAAGACATACTATTGATCTGATGAAAATAATATAATTATGTTAATAGAAATTAACGAATAGATAGGCTTCTAATATTGACAGATATGTTTTGGAAATTTAAAGTACCATTTCCCGAGACAAGACTCGTCGTTCCATTAATGTTGTAATGATCAATTCTTGTCATTGATGAACATTTTACAGAAAAGTCGAAGATTTTTTGTTTAAACGCTGCTAAACGTTCATTAGCTGGTAATAAGTAGGTTTGTATCAGCTGCAAACAGTGCCCCCTATCGGCGTTTTCTATCAGGAACGACAATTTTAATTATTTTGCCGGAGAACCACAATAACTTTTAATAGTATTACTATTATGGATAATTTGTTTGATAAAATATATTCTTAAATGTTTATTGTATGAAGTGGAATTTTTTTGTAAGATACATACTTTTCTAAAATATTTAATATTTTCATAAATGTACCAAACCGAATAGCACACTAGACAATTAAGCTTATGCTTTGAGTAGACTTTTCCTTTATTAAAAATAGGGCGCAAACTGCATCAAACGTGGTTATGATACCCTAAATTTAGACAGCATTGGTTCATGTGAACAAACAGCAAGCACTGAATGATGTAAGTATATATTTTGAAAACAAAAAACGCGCCAGCATTACAATCCCTCTAGGACATTGTAAAGACCACTTTTATTCCAAGATTTTCGGTTTCATGATTTTCCCTAGCTTTCTGAATGACTTCACCAAATTTTGCACCTGAGCAATGCGTTGATATTTCCCTTGATCGTCATAATTTCTATTCTATGTCTTATTAATTCCACATTTAATCTTTCGTGTTTTTTCGCGCCACCTGGGGCGAACAGTCCGTGCTTCTATTATCTTAACGTTGTTATAATAGAATTTGTTCTACGTTTATCGGATTACATTGTTTCACGGCTGTTGTAGACAACACCTTATAAATGCTTGAGCTCAGAACTGAAAGAAACTGACAAGTCCCTCAACGCAGGCAAACCACATACACATAGCAGACATCACTCGGAAAAATAAATCTCTTCCATCTTGTGTTACGTTTGGTAATATGTGATGACGACATTCATCTAGACAGGTTGTAATACTATTTAAAGTCTAGTATCCAGGTTTAAACTTGCATATTCTCTGTTACTATCGTATCAACATGGAGAAGATTTATCAGCACAAAATTAAAGCATGTTAAATAGTAATCTTATTAATTCAATTATTCCTTGATATTTCAATTAAATATTCTGAATATCAATTAAATATTTCATTTTTCTTTCTTGGCATTCAGCTGAATTCTTGAGATCAGATGTGCGATTTCCATGTATTTAATCAAAGTCACCTACTTCAGAAAGCAAAAAACGGTTCAAAAGGTTTGACACGAAATTGGCAGTCGTCTTGTGACGCTTGTGTGTACTATAGTCTTGATGCTACAAATCGGGAATAAAATCTTGTTTTTGGCTCCAAATTCATTTCACGTATTTAAAGAATCTAAATCAATATTCTTGAATTGCCAACCTTTATTAAAGATGTGCTGTGCACGAGCGCCGCGCGTGACATTTATAGGTTTTTTACTGTTCCAGAATTATGCAGAAAGACACGTTAGGATTTACGAGAATACACACTACATGTGCATGTGCATCGATAAACCTTTTGTCTGATGTGTCTGAAAATAATCGTTCGGACATTTTTTATCCTATATTTCAAATGTCATGACCGTGGGCTTGCATTGAACTGAATGACATGGAATGCTGTAAGTGCTGGCTAGATGTATACAGGTGATTATCGGCGATGCAGAGCATGAAAGATAATCTAGCGGTCGGTAATTGAAAACAAAGTGTAGGCATAGAATCATCAAATATATAGTATACTCTGAGGACAGACTGTTGAATTTTTTTTAACGGGAATTTAATCGCATGTGAAGTCGAATTCGGCAAGTTTTTATGGATAGTTTACGTAACAAAAATAACCTAACAATTCTAATTGCAGACCAATTGGCAATACTTTCAGAAATTATACAGTTTGGTTGAGTTCCTATCATGACCTGAAATCTCAGTGGTGGAACTTGATTTATATTTTAACAAAGAATAAAAATATGATTACGTACCATTCAGATCAGTATTTTCTGTTTATTGTACTTAGGTGAAACGCACCACACAAATATATTTGTCGTTTAATGATTGCAACACTGGGGTATACCTAAAGACCAGGAAAACAATAAACACATGCTTTAAAATTTTTCTTGATGATATATCATTACTGTCGTTTGCCATTTCGCGGTGCTATAATCAGACAAGTCGCTTGTATGCGTACGGAAAATTTAAAAACACAATTTTATTTCAGTTTTAGTGGTTCCTGTGTTTTCTTCCATTTCTATTAAATACAATTCTTTATTTCTGTATTGTTCCTTGCAGTTGAAATATCATTAAACACCTATTAAAATTCATATTAAAACACATTTATAACATCCCATATTGTTCTTGCTGTACATTAAATTGCAGAGAACCGAGTCACAATACTTACTGTTAGATATCGGTTAATAAGGGAATTTCACGCTAACAGACGTTTTTTAGTATTGATTTCTTAGAACAAGCGCAAAATCACCGTAGGATATTTAAGGATTAACTTGAATATATTTTTAATTTTATGGAGATATAACACAAAAAATGGAGTGTACCCTAAATAACTCGCTTATTAACCGACATCTAACGGTTATTGGGTGATAACATCAATTTTTAAGCCAATGAAAATGCTTATTACAAGCAAGATTAAATCATTCCTTTGTTTGTTTGGTGGCGGTTTGGCGTCCACTTCTAGGGTAATTTGAAGACGACGTCAGCAGGTGTCAAGGTCATTCGATACACCCCATTAAAGGGCCACATCACTGATACGAAATGGAGGCACGGTATTAAGTGGTACGCGCCGAGCTCGTGACCGAAGGGTTGTGAGTTCGAGTCACGTTACAGCACTGTGTTGCATCTTTGAGCAAGATACTTTACTCCGCTTATTCCAGTCTACCCAGCTGTAAACACGTACGTGATTGGGCAGTGCTGCAATTTGAAATGCTAGCTGTGAGCGCGGAAATGGCGGCACCGGCTGTATCTTTCCCAGGGAATCGAGAAAGATATTGGCAGGTTACAAAGGCCCTTGAATCACGGATTATAGTAGGTTTTGATAAAGCGTGTTGGGCAGCAGAATAATTTATTCCTTCAAAGTCCCCTGAGCAGAAGCCCAACAATACGTAGTCGACTAATACGATCAGGCAGTGAAATAGAGCAGGCATATTATTAACCAAACATGGGAAGGGCTTTCATAGGGAATTTTTGAATTGTTTTCATCATCATTTTGAAATCTCAATAAGATCTCCCAGATAGTGTCGAAAACACTGAATAAATCTCCGAAAAAAAGAATGACAGCTAGATGTAATTAAGTGTACCAACCAACAGTAAGGGTAAACTTTAAATCTGTTAGAAAGAAAAGCACTGAACATACTTCTTTTGAAAATGTATTTAAAACACTCACATACACTTGTATACTTATATTAGAAGACGTAGTCTAGGCGTCTCATGAAAATTCACAGGTAGCAAACGTCATTCTTACCATCAAAACGATTTACAAGAAATTCCTATATTTATTTACACCATAATTGAATTATCACAAGGTGCACACAGATATAAGTAATATTTAACGGAAAAAACACAAAATCACAGGAAAATGCACTCAGTCGGCACCATTTATAATTTATAATATTTTATCGAGGAATACACAAAGATATAAATAGCTGCCAAGTACATGATGCAACAATGTATAGAGATAACCCAATATACCGAACTGTACGGTATAATGGAATAACCCAACAGACACAACTGTACGGTATAATGGAATAACCCAACAGACACATCTGTACGGTATAATGGAATAACCCAACAGACACAACTGTACGGTATAATGAAATAACCCAGCAGACACATCTGTACGGTATAATGAAATAACCCAACAGACACATCTGTACGGTATAATGAAATAACCCAACAGACACATCTGTACGGTATAATGAAATAACCCAGCAGACACATCTGTACGGTATAATGAAATAACCCAGCAGACAC
>JAULCA010448644.1:13918-29228 GCA_032360845.1 Crassadoma gigantea | reverse complement strand
AGACACATCTGTACGGTATAATGAAATAACCCAGCAGACACATCTGTACGGTATAATGAAATAACCCAGCAGACACAACTGTACGGTATAATGAAATAACCCAGCAGACACATCTGTACGGTATAATGGAATTACCCAACAGACAATTCTGTACGGTATAATGGAATAACCCAACAGACAATTATGTACGGTATAATGGAATAACCCAGCAGACACATCTGTACGGTA
The DNA here is from genome assembly GCA_032360845.1 of Crassadoma gigantea. Taxonomy (NCBI): domain Eukaryota; kingdom Metazoa; phylum Mollusca; class Bivalvia; order Pectinida; family Pectinidae; genus Crassadoma; species Crassadoma gigantea. Next base: position 29,000 of record JAULCA010448644.1, on the reverse strand, counting down.
TAATGAAATAACCCAACAGACACATCTGTACGGTATAATGGAATAACCCAGCAGACACAACTGTACAGTATAATGGAATAACCCAACAGACAATTCTGTACGGTATAATGAAATAACCCAACAGACAATTATGTACGGTATAATGAAATAACCCAGCAGACACATTTGTACGGTATAATGGAATAACCCAGCAGACACATTTGTACGGTATAATGGAATAACCCAGCAGACACAACTGTACGGTATAATGGAATAACCCAACAGACAATTATGTACGGTATAATGAAATAACCCAACAGACAATTATGTACGGTATAATGAAATAACCCAGCAGACACATTTGTACGGTATAATGGAATAACCCAGCAGACACATCTGTACGGTATCATGAAATAACCAAGCAGACACATCTGTATGGTATATTGGAATAACCCAACAGACACATATATACTGTGTTTTGTAATAACCAAACATACACCTATGTACGGTGTTTCGGAATAATATAACAAGTTCGTCTGTACGGTGTATTGGAATAACCAAATATTCAACATACCTTTCTGTACGGTGAATTTGAATAACCTAACAGACACACCTGCACAGGGTTTTGGAATAAGTTAATAGGCAAATATTTACGCTGTATTGGAATAACCCAACATGCACATCTGAACGGTTACCTAACAGGCACATCTACGCTGTATTGGAATAACCCAATATACCTATATGTAGGGTTATTGGAATAACCCAACATATCTGAATGATGAATTGGAATGATTAAACAGACACAATGAAAAGGACTTTTGGAATTACCCAGCACACAGAGGTGAAATGTGTATTAGGGTAACAGACACGTCTCAAATTTGTTTTTGGATAACATGAACCACAATAAAAAATGTATTTAAACATATATTTCCGACAGAAGCAACCAACTATGTTGTTTGTAGATGACTTGATGAAGATATACTTAGTGAATCTTAAAAGTTAAAACAAAAATGTGATCGACTGATATTCAAAAATCAAAATTAAGGATATCACTCCTGCTTTAATCAATTACAAAAGCTCAGCCAACTCGTTGAAGACTTGGAACCGGTTTGATTCCAAACCCTAACGGAATTTGCCGAGATGTAACGATTGGTGTCCTCACAAGCATATCCGAGGTGTTCCGAATGCCAATTTTCACAGATCCAGCTGATAAATTTCCAAGTCAAAATCCTATATTAACTTGAAACCGTGCGCATTTCCAAAGAAAGTTAATATCTTTCAAAAATCATATATACACCTATCAAATAAGTTTAAATGTATTCTTGTAATTTCTACAGACTGACACAAAAATAAAAGGCCATGAGATTTAAACGTGTTTCATTATTACCACGTAGATCAAAAGCTGCCCATTCTAGTCCGTTATTAAAATACTCAAGGCAGACATGTTTTAAGGTAGATTTTCCTTCAATGATTTATGTGTGAAACATCATTTTTTTTATTGTTGTAATAATTATAAAGATGTCAAAATAGCTTAAAAGGTCAGTAAAATATATGGATATCTATCTTACTTGAAACTAGGGAATCTAGAATGGCCTCTTAGGCTTCAACAGCAATAGAAGTGATCTTCATCCGGGAAAGATATGCCTTCATCTGTTAAAAATGCTATCTTTCATAAGAACAATTAAATAAAAAAATATCAGGACAGATAAAATATTGACGATTTATTGTTCAAATTACATGTATATAGGAAGTAATTTCGGGTAATTGCGAAAATAGTATAACACTATCTTCTGAGAATCTATTAGCCGACCTTGAGATAACCTCCATTTCAGTTTTCTGTGTTCCTGTTTTAATATATACATGCTTGTGTCGAGTTCCTAGCAAAATAATCCAAATGTTTGACCGTTGAATTCATACCTAATAAAATAAAAATTTCACTTATTCCACAACAATTGTTATAAACAGGCCTTAACTTATGTTGATAACCTCTGTTGGAAGGGCACAGAGGTTCTTAATTTAAGAGGAACAGGTGACCCTTACATCCATATAGCTGGTTCATTACACCTATTTTCACACTGAAAACCTTAAATCTAACAAAATTAGAAAAAAAGTCAACCTGAATAGAATTAGTTACCAGATAAAAGTTGTTACGATAAAATTCGGAATGTTACATGCTACAATATACGCTATGCTCATAAACTGATGCTGGCGTTTATGAATCTTAAGATACAACGTTTGCTAAGACGCACAAATTAAAACTCCTCAAACGTAATTTAAAAATATACAAACTCGATGAAATTACACTACCTCCCCCCCCCCCCCCTGTTGCTGACGACCGTGTCGTGTTGCTAAAAAGTCCCAGAGTAAGAAAAAACACTATGTGGCTGCTCTGTTATATATATTTTGTACGCACGCTATTTGTGATTAAACGTTTCCCAAAATATCAAATAAAAGTCAAATCGTGAAAAATTGACGAAGGAAATTAAAAACGAATAATCATAAATGTGTCACGAGGCAATTATTGCGGAAAACCTGAGAAAAGACCTACTTAAGATCAAAGGAGAAATAAATTTTCACCTGTTGAGGATCTGTCGCTCTCATCTATTCGATAGCACACCTGTAATTAACTCTGATACGTTTTACCGTTAATCATAAATGTTGTTTTTCTTTCCTGGGCGTTTAAAAGGCAATCATGCAGGTAATATGTATGTTTATTTATAAGACTGGTATAAAAATAGCATTCAAATTATTCAAAAGTATTCATATTGAAAGCTATTTTTTGAATTTATTTCAAATGAAGAATTTTTTGGATAAAATATAACATATGAAAATGTTGCTGTGTGATCACATCAAAGTAATAACTGAAAATTAAAAAAAAATCATTAAAATGACGAAACGATCTCAACTTGACTTCATTTATATTAAAATTTTGAACACAATTTTAATAAATATAATTACGGCTAAAGTAATATTGGTAGACTGTTGACTATCCATTTTCACCTGAATACGTTTATTTAGGTGTTATATGTGATAAGAAAACCAGTAAACGATATGTCGATCCTGTTTTATCTAAAGGGAAACACTAAAACCATGCTATTATCAACACATTTTAGAAAGCTCTCAAAACCAGTCATTAGAAAAATTAGACCACTTTGCATATCATTGACAATTTTAGATAAGGCGATCTGTCACCAGACATCGGGTGTGCTATTTCAAACATAGTTCAACATATGATTTGAATATATTTAATAAAATTGCTAATGGATATGCCAATCTGAAAATTCATATATTTTATAACGTTCGACAAATGAGTATAGTTATCAAAATAGAGACTTCCAATGATCTGTGTAGCATCTCCGATGAGAAAAGTTTCTATGTGTTCGTCATTATTTCCTAACTTGGACATACTTGCAAATTTATTTAAACAGAGTTAAAGACAAGATTATCATTTTTCATAAATATGAAATTTCGCAATGGGCATTTGACTGCTGACCTCCTGCTTATAGAAAAGGGATCTCATTCCTTGCGCTACCGTCATATTTGTTGTTTTTGTTGTAAGTTTGTGCAATGTTACTAGGACAAAGTTCAAAATTTGATGTTTTCAAAATAAGTTACTGTGGATTTGTACCAACAGACAAGAAAAGATATAATGTAAAACAAATCTCAATTTAACACCTCTCATAACATTTGCTACCTTGTTTACTGCCGAGAAATTTCAAAGTCCCATTCTTTTTGTTTTTGAGGATTCGTTGATACATTTTATCGACATAAATATCGCAAAAACCTTAAAATCGTAAAAACAAAAATGATATTATTGGTAAATGGAGGCAAAATAACGGGTTTTCAATGCATATACTTTTGAAAATTATAAAAACATATTTGTGTAAATTATATCGATATTGGTCTTAAGGTTATTTATTTGTACATGGAATCGGAGAATAAGTATAATAAGGTAAATTCATTACAGTTGTCAGCATCGTAGAGTCTGGGTATACATGCCTAGATCTATGAATAGTGTCTTTATTAGGACCCGCGCAAACAGACAGAGGTAAGTTCCATTAATTGTTCTATGGTCGTTTATTGTTGTTGTTGTTTGTGTTGTAAACCAACCTATGGCGATTTGTGATTTTTCCGTTAATTTAAGTACTTTAAATGATTATTTGAACGGTGTTATGGCGAAATGATATGTCATTTTTGTTATATACATTGTATATAAAAACAAAATCAATCTGAAAACATTAGAAATAAAAAAGTATGCAAATCAGACGTTCGCTACACTTTTACTGTTCATGCATAATGCATCGACACTTTCAATACATTAAACCAGAGTAGCGTGATATAAGATAGGTATATCTCAGGTGTGGAGCATTACGTACCCTTACTTATATCTTCATACCGTAGATAACCTGATTATTAAAATAATTTACTTTCTATAAAGACCAACAATGCCAGTTACATTAAAAGGTAATTAATGAAGAGTTGTGTGCGGTTTCTTTGAATTGGGGTATTTGTAAAAAATAAAAACATATGACTTACAACGCAAACGTTGAATGGTTCAACTATTCAACCGATTCCTTTCCTGTGTAAGTGTTTTAACCCTTCACTCGGAACTGTATCTAATTGGGTGGTCTACACTGGTAATCAGCTGTATCTAATTGGGTGGTCTACAGTGGTAATCCGCTTATTGTGCACTGCCATGCATCATTTTCCCTCTTCATCCATAACCAACTGCAGATCATGCTCATATGCCTGGACGAGTTGCTGGGTTGCTCTTTTTTCGTGTTCTCTCGATCACTTTGTACATCTTCCTGACGAACTGAGCAGGGATACCCATGCATTCAACTTCCGTACGGCAGTCACTTGTTTATAGTCCTTTTCCTCTGCACCTCTCCAAGAAATCATTCCTTTCTGCCAATATTTTCTAGTTACTTCGGGTCGTTGCATATTCATTAGCAAGGTTCTCTTTTCGTCTGAAAAAAAAACCAGTTCGATGTCTGGAGGAAGATATGTTGTTCTATTTCTCAGAGAGCCAGTCACCGCTACAGGTTTACCTTCATTACCAAATTTTCTTTTATCACAGACTTTTTTTTTATGGTTTCAAGCTTTCTTTTGTTCTGGTATTCATTCACGAATCTGATGATAGTAGGTCTTCACTTCTCTACTTTCATATATTTCCATTCCTTCCCAAAGATGTTTACAAACTCACATTGTCTAGTCAATCATCAATGTGAAGCAGCTTTAGACAAGGACTGTCTGACATCTGGTCGGCGCTACTTCGAGTCCCTCGCTTCCTCCAAAAGCTCACGCAGGGTTTGAGGTCAATCTCCGTCTTTGAAAATTATTTGGTGAAGGTAAGACATCTAAGACGGCTGCAATACGAATTTCAGCTTAACCAATTCTGTATGGTAAATATCACCATCTATCTGCCAATGAAAGTTTCCTCTCCTCGGCCGTCGTATTTCTCCTCCGTCCTTGGTTCCTGATATCCTCCTGGGGTAGCCTCTTCTTTCCCTCAGCTCGCATCTGTCGTTGATCACTCAACTGTTTTGTATGTCCCAAGCTTTTGATGTCCTAGTCACACAGAACCGTCGATACCAGTTTGTATCATTCTTCTTTCTACATTTTCAACTTCCTGCTTGCTGATCGCCACCTGTCAGCTCTCACATGGACTATTGGCTTTAGGACTTTCTCATCATTTAAGTTTTTTTCAACGACATGACAAGTTGTTCGTTCTTAACGTCTAATTCCTCAACGTTCGAGTTATGCGGCAGTTGCAGCTACCATGACAATATGTATAGGCCTACATCTAAAAAACCACGCCAGGTGTTTGCTGATGGTCCTGCACGATTTTAATGTTTTAGACTTAAATTTCGAAAAAACACATATATATATAATGCAAATTACAGTATCAGATTTGAACATTTCATCCAAAGTAATTAAATGAGAAGAAACCGATATATATATTTATAACATACTGTACTGTGTCATCCAGTGAATATGCCCATGTCATATTTGTTTTAAATATGACTTATCACCCTTGTGATTGTTTGTAAATTTCAATTTTTTAATTGTAACGTCGCTCCTTGGACAAGTTCATGATGTCACAGACTTACGCACTGGAGTCAAAATGGCTGTTTTTCACACTTCGAGGTTGCATGAAACCTGTCGTTTTACATGAATAAATGCCACAAATCTTGATATTGTGATAAAAAAATCTTACACTCGTTTTCAGTTCATATGAAATTTATGAAACTCGTCAGGAGGTTTTTTTTATTTTAGCTCGCCTAATTGAAAAAATCCTAGACTCGTTTTATAAATCTGATATGAAATGGAAACTCATGTGGGATCCTATATATCAATATTCTTCCTGATTATTATCTATGTCATACTTGAATTATCCCCCTTCATAAAAGAGTATGATGACATTAAATTCGACTAAATCTTAGTCAGTGTTTTTCGACAGCGAAATTAAACTTAATTATAGTTGTATGACAATGGGTTACATATTTATTATGATAATCCTGAGAATTTAGAAATGGGGCATTAATATATAATTTCGCATTAAACGAAGTAGCAATTTCCAAGATGTATATTGGAATATATTCTGATTTGTAAAAACATCACATATGAGTTAACAGCAACACTCGGTAAAAATGTCACCATCAGCCAAGGTAACAGTTGTCTAACGTGTCATCTATCAAATTAACCGATAGGTGTGCTGCACCTCTCCTCTTACCCTCTGTCTACTTATGGGATTGAGTATTAAACTAGCTTACGTACATTACGTACGCAAATTTTATAAAGAAATCTTTTTAAACATGCGGAAATGACAGTCATAAAAATCATCAATGTGTTTGAACCTTAACTATTCCCGTAAAGTATAAACAAGCGTTTGGGTGCCACAGAGCAGATAAGAGATAGTGTTAATATGTTAGTTTGATGTGTATCGCCAATCCTAGTCTTTGATGTGAGCTTATGTTACCGTCATTAAATATTCGCTTACATACAAGCGAGAGGTGTATTGGATAAATATATTTTCTTGAAATGTTGATTGAGGAAACTTATTAAAGAACTTCTTTCAACATAGTCTAGACTGATAATGCTGTAATATGAGTAATTGGACGTATGTAATTAGATAAAACGCTAAACTTGTCATTAACTGATACTGATCTACCTAGTAGTGTAGTGATGGAGAGATGAAACACTCCCTCGCTCATGCTAGGTACAGTACAAATCGTTTTGATCATATGGGTGTTCATTGACGAACTCCTGTTAACATTAAGCATTACTGCAAATAGTTATTTTGTCGATTTTGTTCCAATCAGCAAAATGTTTACATTAATTGCGATAAAATAAATGTTTCTTATTTTGAGCTTAGCAAATGGCATTGCATGATAAATGTAATAGAAATGTGATCTACTGGTCAAGAGGGCAGGCTTTAATTAGATTTAAAGCACCTACCACCGTTTTGGACATCGAGATATAAACTTTATCTCTATACTACAATTGATTTCAAGGTCACAATGACCCTGTTTGTTTCAATGATTTAGTTGAGAGCCTAAGGTATGTATTTATGGATGAACAGCCGGTGTTTTGACCCAGGAAAAAACCGTTCCCTAGAATGGTTACATGCCCCTGAAGCAATTCTGGTAACAATGGCGTATTCTTTTTACATGCCCAGCAATTATTACACATATCAATATTGTGGTTAACACAACCGTTCTATTTTATGACCTAGGGACTTTAAAGCCACCAGGGGCAAATCTGACCCAGAAGCCAATCCTAGTATCATGGCCGTGTTGTTCTCTTCATGAAAATCATTTATATATAACTATATAGCAACATGTCGGGGATCTCAACTATTTCCATGTTTTAACCAAGGAACTTGTCCTCAGGGGCGGGGGCAGACCTGAGCCAAAATCAGGTAGCACTATAGAAAGAAATATTTTCTAATGCCCAACAATTTATATTTGGTCGATTAATGACCTAAAAATAGTGTCACGAAGTGTTAAGCTCGACCCGGGGATCCATTCTATTAACATGTGTTAAATAATGTGCAATAATTGATATCGGTATGAAGTGGGTGTGTTGATTGGGAAGAGGGGCACATTCCTTATTTACAGATTTAAATATTCATCCTTATTCAACCAAATTTTACCCCGACTTTCTGCCCCAAGATGGTTCAGAACCTCCATTTATATAACAAATCGTTCTCTATCCTAAGGATCTTCCAGAGCAGATGGTAAACTCATATAGTAGTACGCGCGTTATAAATATAACCTTATTATCAATAAAGCACAAATATTGGAAACGTTTAACATGAAGTATATTCCAAATACGATAAAGCTTTAAACCGATCTTTTGCACTTTTGAAAGAATCATTCTTCAATTAATTGAAAAAATCATTCACTTTGATGCAAATTAATCATAAAATAAAAATCCCAATTTTACACCAACGCGAACTTAAATCACAAGTTAACAAATCCCTTCTGTACGTTACACTGCAATCAAAATACAAATTCAAGAGGAAACTCAATTCAATTTATTCGCCGCATTGATTCTTAACAATTACATATTTTATACATTGTATTTCCAAATGAAAGGGTATATTTATGTATTAATTCATCATATTTCTTTATAGTTTATAAATTGATAGCATATATCTTTGATGGTAGCGACTCTAGGATTAAGCGACTAGTGTAACCAAATAGACATGCTAGCCATTTTAAGCCCATATTATCGCCTTGCTACAGACGACCACACAATTCGCCCTCCTACCATTGTAATGTACCGTTTTCTTTTTGTGATAAAAAAGTAAATGAAGCTTTTATGAAAAAAGCATGGTCAACTTTACTATGAACCTGATATATTGGTTAAAAATGTAAACGTGTTTTGTGGTATACTAACAAATCATCAAGGACCACACCTCATCAACAAAGCAGTTTGTTATCTTAATTTTGATTTGACGGCGAATACGTGGTGGGGAGGTCCTCCTCCGACCGTCTTACAAACAACGGACCCCACTCCGAGTAGGTACCGAAATACATATCCTCCTCACTGTATAAATTATTCAAAATTTAATTATACAACATTATTATGGTCAACTTTCCATAAAAGAGGATTTATTTCAAATAATATTGATAAAATGTGACGTATGATTATTATTGTAAATTTCTACAACACTCGATTCGACAGTTTCTCGTGATTAATGACCCCCGCTAACATGAAAACTGTGGGTAAAGACGTTTGTCATATTTTGTCTTATCGACCGCAAATCTATACAAATATTTATTTTACAAAGGAAAATCATGTTTTTCTGATGAGGTCTTTTAATCATATGTCTTATCCGCATAATTAAAATGATTAATTATCCCTTCGGCCCTGATGTAGGTAAACTCTCCAAACCTGACTGCTCGCTACAGATTGATCATTAATCATATTCAAATACACTTGTCAAAAAACACTAAAAGGTTAGTTCCAAAGTCTGGTCCTCTTTTTAGTAGAAACACTTATAGTAGAACCAGAAAGGTATTACAAGTATACACATATTCGATATTTTCATATATATGATATTGCGCTGAATACTTACCTTTGTGTGAAGTTAATATATACATAATGTATATCTGTAACTCATTCAATAGCTATGTGTAAGGGTTAAAAGGTATGCTTATTAATAAAATTTATATTAAAGCCCAAATTACAATTGTTAAATAGGCAATTGTTTGCTTGAAATAAGTTCATGATTTAAAATATAAAAAGTATACAAACGACTGATGTATGTATAATGTTATTGTACTTCCGTTTTATATTTTAAGTATACTTGTATTTGCTACAAGAATAGCACTATAGTGCAAAAGTTGTCATATTGTTTGCGTATGCTACTTTTTATAAAAGTGCGTAATTGTTTACTCTAGAACCAAAATTAATTTTGATACAATATCTGTATGTATATAGATATAAAATTGTATATCGATACTTGAATAAATGTATAACACTGAAAGATTTTAGATAGTAGCTTCTTTCGGACTAAGTCGATATACTGTTTTATGGACCTGGGCCAGAAAGCATTTTTGTATACTGTATAATATTATGTGATAATTTATTGATTAGAGACAATAAAACATTTATAGATATTAACATTTTACCCCAAAAAATTGGCTAAATATATTTTGTAGGAGAATAAATTAAATAAGCGTTTATTTACCTATCGATTCAACAGCATAATTAAAACTAACAATGCTTCGTGCCTAGAACTACAATAATCAGTAATCTCCCTGCCCACCCAGCAGACATATTGGTTTGTTTTGTGTGTCTTATAACTTATTTTATGAATAAAGAGTAAACGAAAAATGTTGATCAAAGGGAAAGAGCAGTCAGGGGGAGCGGCCAATGAGGCCTAGCCCAAAACTAGCCAAGCACACAAATTGCTGAGTTAAAAGCTGAGAGAAAAATTACGGCAAATATCTGAGTGACAAAATGAAGGTATTCTTAAAACTGTTACTGTAAACTAAAGGTATTAAAAAGAATACCTACCGTATTGTATCCAATGAACACAACAACACTTGTTGTCGTCATCAATTCATGTTTACAACTAACTGGAACTTTATTTCCTTCAAGTGTAAAATATCGTTTCTGTATAGGGTTGAATTATCTATTATATGCGTCAATTATCATAAAAGAAACACATAACAATAACATATTTGTTCAGTTAGCATTTTTCTCTGCATATTACACGTGCCAATGACAACGATGTGCCCTCGCTTTCCTGCCTAATCCATAATGTTCCCCTTCTGCACGCGCCGAACGCCTGCCAATTCCCGTCATCTTATGACACTGCAATACACTGTAGATGAGGATATAAATATCTTATTATTTGTAGATTAAAATTTGAAGGTGACATTACATGAAACTAACACGATGACATTTCCTTTTTTTTCTTCAAGATACATTTTAAAACGATCGCTATGATCAATATCCGGATACTAACTATAATTGGCTACATTTGTGACGACTTGTCTTCCGACAGTTACCCATGTCCTGATAGTCCCTAGCGATATCAAACCGCTTTAGAACTGTCAAGCGAAGGTCCGACTCAGTCACCGTGGAGAGGTTGGGTTAATTTGCTATCTCATATCCCTTGGGTTGGCCTGGCGACATGCGGGTACAGGGAAGAGGTAGATATAATGTCACATAGTATTCACATCAAACGGAACGACTCATACGCCGAGTATCAAAATAATGTTTTGTGGCAATATATAGTGATTAGACCCTTACGTAGTGCCGAAATGGAAGACTGTCAAAAATTTAAGAGAGTAAATTTTATCACCGAAGTCTTATATGCATGCATTAAACACAAAATAAAGGAACTTCATCTTCGTGATATTTTTTTTTATAATTCAGACAATTAAAAGTAATAACAGTTTTTTTAAAGAAAAAAAATAAAAAAGTAAGGGGAAAAAACAAAAATAAAATAAATATAAATCGAAAATAAAACAAAATAATAAAGAAAATAAAAAAAGAAATACAAATAAACAAACGAAAAGTGAATAGCTAGAAAAACAAAATGAAAAGGATAAACAATGACCATTGCTGAAATAAATACACATTTTCCTGTGATTTATTTTCGAATTTGTGATTGGATGGTATTGAGGTTGATAAAAGTTTAACACACATATGCTAATTTTATTAACTTAATTGTATTGAAAATGTTGTTAGAAAACACAATAAATACGTTGAATTTCTAACAATTTTTACATGTCATTAACAACAACAACAACAGCAGCAACAACAGCAACAACAACAAATGTTTTCAAGATATCGTCGTCTATTTAAGATGGATATAGTTGCTTATTTCAAAAGTGCAACCATCATCATCACTAACAGTTGTGACCTTGTATAGCAGGCATTACAGACTTAGAGGCTCATTTCCCCCAGACTACAACATAAGTCACCTGGTGTGGAACTCGGCAGTTTGTCGGGGTCGTGTACGTTAATTAGTTTACCTACGGTGGTACCTGGGAGGTGTAGAAGACACGTCACCGCTGTGTTCCGCTATTAGATCTAAGGACTTTTAATCTCCCGAGGTATACGTACACACATGGTAAGTAAAACAGCCATGTCTACATACCTACCTATATGGTCATAATCCGTTTAACCGACTAATTGTCCTAGCAGGACTAGGTTCCTCGCCGAGAGCAATGGCCAGACGTGCAAAGAAACAAACGTACTGGCCATGGAAAACTGAGAGTACTAAATAGCTAGGCTGGGTTACCTTAGAGACTGATAAAGCGTGTCTCCTTAGTTTTAAGAGGTACTTACGCTAGTTTTATTTGCGACAAAAAAAATCCAGTCACAGTCCTTATTGTCTTTACAAGTACTAGTTCTAAAGTACAAAAATAAGCAAATATCAGCAACCTTGGAAAATAACACCAAATACCACGGATTCTTTTCTTTATATTTTTCAATGTAGTGATTTATAATAATATGGTATTCAACAAATAAAATAACAGCACATGGCGCGCAAAAAGATATTTAATTGATAAGAATAGTCAATAAAAAATGTACACAACAGGAAAAAAGAATGTTTTAAAAAATAATAACAGTTTAACAAGATTATTTTTCAACAGATTAATTTAGAATACACATTGTACAAAAACTAACATATAAGAAAAGAAGGAATGATATAAAGAAATGAAACTGCAACCTGTTCAAAAGAAAATTTAGAATACAAGAAATTAAACAAATACTATAACATTTACAACGAATATTGATTATCAAAATAGTTATTAAACAACCATTGTATTTAACAAATGAGAGAAAAGTAGAAGAAAACAAGATTTTCAAAACAAAAGAAGTTGAATATATTTCATATTTTGTATTTTATGATAGAGATTGGGTTACATTTCGAAGAGAGCTTGCAAAGAATTAACTTAATAAAATGTAAAAAGAAATATTCAAAAGGCATACCTATGTTTTTAATTATTGAACGCATTCCACGCATTCTAAAGCAAGCTCTGTAGCATTTCACAAAATGTATATATCTTTCAACAAAATCTATAACATATCACACATTGTATAGCATTCAACACATTATAATGTAATCTAAAGCATATTATATAGCATTTCAAACATTCTTATGCAATCTATAATATTCCACATATTCTATATATTTTTATTCACGTTCTATGGCATTTTTCAAGTATAGTATTATATAGCATGCACACAATCAAATACAATTTATAACAGTCTACATATATTACATATAATAAACACATTTTGCTAGTTTTGGCATATGTGAAAATAAATGTTTTATTGATTATTCTTTTAATTCATTAGCATGCAAAAAATCCCAAAAATCGTAATAACAGTCGGAAAATGAGCCACAGGAAATGAAAGTGTTACCCTTTAAATTTGTAATTTCGAGGTATTCTATAAAAAACTTAAATTAATTTGAACAAAAGTCAACTTAAAGAAACAGATGCTTTTTTAGTATCGAGTGTGACGCCCATGGGCATCAATACAGGTTCAAAACGTATGCGCATGTCCCAAATGATATCGCGTATCCGGTTTTGTGAAAAGCGTTCCACTCAGCTACCAAAGCTTTTCCCAGCTCCTGGAGCGTTCTTGGTTGATCATTTTTGGCAGAGAAAGCTGTCTGCAGCTTGTTCCACACACGCTCGATGGGATTAAGATCCGGTGAGCGGGCTAGCTAATCCATTCGTTTATTAGTTTCCTGAGCTGCTGTAGATACTACTCAGTCAACCTTGCTCTATGTGACCCAGCAGTATCCTCTGTAAGGATGAAGTCAGGGTCTGACATAGTCATCAAGGAAATCATCGCAGTAAATCTTGGCATTAAAGGTACCATTATGACGACATGGAGGACAGTTTCCCCACGAAGGCTTATGCTTCCCCACACCATCACTGAACCTCCGCCATATCGGCTATGATCCCCAACGTTACCTGCCTTGAAACTCTCCCCAGGTTGTCTCCATACTCAAACGCGCCTGTAGGTGAAGACGAAACAGAACCTGGACTCGTCAGTAAAAAAGGACCAGTTCCCATTCCTGAAGAGTCCAAGTGACGTAAGCTTGGGCCAAATCTCAGCGGTCCTTTACATGGCGAGTAGTTAAGGTAACTCGTATTACTGGTCTACGTGACCTCTAAACCAGCATCGTGAAGACGGTACCTAAATGTCTGAGTGGCTACCCGTGACCAGAAGCATTCAGGATGTCATTTGGTAAAGCTGTGGCAGTCTGGAATGGAACCTGTGGCGCCGTGCCTGTATGAGAAAAAATCGGTGTTGGCGCTGCGTTGTAGCCCTAGAACAACCTCCAGCATGACGTCTGGAAGGGTTTCTGTTAGTTTGAATCGTTTCCACATTCTTGCCACCATACTTTAAGACACCCCAATGTCTGCTGCAACCTGACGTTCAGACATACTTGCTTGCATTATTCCGATGCCCCTATTCATTTCTTCGTCAACTAACCGTTGTCTGGTTCGTCTTTGTGCCTTATTAAAACAAAAACACGCAAAAAATATCCATGAAATTGATTTCCTTAACAATTTAACCAACGTCTTACTTAGTTTAGCTTAGCTTTTGAAAGGTATGTACACGTGGAAAAGCGTGCATGTGCTTTATGGTTGACTGAACACACCCGCACAGGACGATTTGGAATGCTAACATATTCGCCTGTAACAGTACGGAAGGGAAATATATGTATCCTTCTAACATTTTGACCTCTTTTTTCAAATATAAATGATCCTTAGCAAAATGTGAATAGCTTTCTATAGCATCCTGCACATTTTCTATGTACAGTTTTTTTAGCATTCCACATAAAATATATGGCATCGTTTAGAATTATGCATAAACAGTTGTCGACACACAAAGTCAGATCTTCGATTAGAGCACGACGTATATTTGAATTGAGGACAAGTGAAGAAAAAAAAAAAAAGAAATGTCGCAAGAATTGTTATGTAGTGAAGGTTGTATTACCTTATGTCTGTTGTAAGTATTATTAAGTATTTGGTGTCTGTATTATCTTGTATTTGTGGGGAGTATTATGTAGTTTCTTTGATTAGTTACATTATAAATGATTGCTAGG
>JAULCA010448633.1:0-10295 GCA_032360845.1 Crassadoma gigantea | reverse complement strand
TCAAGGGTAAGAATATATCGGCTTGTGTTAATTATACTTTCTACATTTTCGAACCCCAAGTTATATATCCAATACTAGTATACATGCATGATAATTATGCTCATTATATTTAATCTACCACATGAAATTAAAAACTCATTTTCTTTCGAGCCAACTGCAGTGCCAACAAGGCATTATGATCTAGATCACCTAACATGTAAAGTCTATTCTTTTGCAAGGACAAACGTTTGTCATGCAATGCTTCATTTTCCGCTTATGTCAAATTCATGGATTCTGCAGCCGGCCTTTCGCCCCCTTATTTTGCCAGTTTAACCTGGATGTAGGTGTACATGTTTAGATATATACATGCACGCGTGTGATTCCTCTTCACAGGGCAAATTCATTCAAAGCATATTGCATACGGCTCATTATTTTACTATCACAAAATTGGCAGACTTTTGAAAAAGAGCAACATATTGGCATATTGTATTGTTTGTTGGAGAATGATACTTGTAGGTGCATGCTTTATTGTCAAACATAACATTGTATTAAGTAACAATTAACCAATAAAATGTGTTGCTTCCTCGCAGATATCGTTGATTCTACCATAATACGATGCATATTTTTACTATTTCTTTAATAACAGTGACAAAATAACTTGTTCATAAATTTTCGTTTCGAAACCCTGCATATTAACTTCGGTTATAATTATTGTCAATTAGATATCTTGATAACGATAATTCATTATATTATTTGCAGAGCATGAATACAAAAACCTGTATGTAAATTTTAGAAGGTCACATATCTTAAAGAGTACATAATAACAACAACGTCATTGAATACTTAGTATAACACTTACAATATAAATGACGTCATTCATTCTTTTGTATATATGTAATGTCCTTAATGTCCTTAATTCTCAATATGATTGACATTTAACATTGGCAAAAATATTTCAGTTTCATTTAAATGTAAATGAAACGGAAATAAAAACTGATGTTGTAGATTTCACACTCGAGCTATCGTGACATGATCATGTTCTCATTAATATTCACAGGACATGCGCAGTATATACGAAAGTGGCGTAAACATATTTAGCGAGCACCTGATTGACAGGACATGTGCTAACTTGGCACATTATGTCAGGTCGCCAGGAATAATTGAAAATTAATAGATTTTTAATTTAGAAAAACAATTGTGCAAAAAGGAAGGAAGATATTGGTTCATTAAACTAAATTAAAAATTCTCCATCAATGTAGTTAAAAAACAATATTAATTTATCTTAAGTTATCGTAAATGTGTAACAGCAAGTGTCTGGTTTAGAGGTTATATTGCTAGGGCTTGCGTCACAATTAAGATGAGCGACAATCTCACATCCTTACGAGTGTGATAGATTGTAGCAGTATGGAAATCAGCAATCTGACGCACCTGTTATATACGTTGATACATCAAGACAATGTACAATCTGTTTGGAAATGTGATTCATGACAGAAAAATACAGCTTGGAAGCTACTTAGTACGTGCACCTAGGTTAATGAGACAGTATTGTATTTCACTGTTCGTGTCTAACTTTCGTCTTTGCAGTGCATACACTCATATAATTAAGCTTTAAATAAAGGTAAATGTTGTTTTTTTTCATTATGTACGCAGGCCTTTCGGCGGCCATATGTTGTGAATAACATAATTATCTACTTATATGAAATACAGAAAAAAACCTGGAAAACTTTCCCAAACATGGATTGTTTTCATGCATACATAATTGTTTTCATATATTTTATATGTGATAATCTTTTGTTTTGTGTATTTAATTGTTTTCATGTATATTATATGTGATAATCTGATGTTTTGTGTATTTACACTTATTTTCTTGAATACTTAATATATAATTCTTTCTCGTTTTATTTAATTCCTTTGCATTATGTATTAACTTAACAGCTATGCCATTTTAACATACTATTCTTGCGAAAATGATTTTGTATGCGGGTCTTCGTGCCAAATAACAATTCAAGTTGATTACAGATACAGTGCTAAATAAACGTAAAACAAACTGTTCAGAATCAAATTATGAACAAACTAGAACGCTTCTAGACTGATTAATTGTGTGACCTAGTTTGTCGATCATGTGATATATTAGAATATACATTACGAATATGTAGAATGTGCATGAAGGCACTGGTCAGACAAATAACTTGCCAAGTTAACAATGCTGAACCAAACAGCTTAGGTTCAATTTTTGATCGACTTGTAAAATGAACAGGAACCAAAAAATAATACTGACAACATTTATTCTTGTAAAAGGAGTCATATAATGATGTTGTTGTACAAGCATACTTTTAAAATCACACTTCTGAATTGGCAAAAGCTGTAATGCATGCTGTTGTGTCGTTCACGAAAACCAAGATGCTTATGGCACTTTTTGTTAATACATAGTTTGACTCAGCCTTTTTTCAACATTTGCAATAAACATATGGCACATAGTGGATTAAAAGTTGATAGGTTGGGAGGTCTAATAGAGGTAAAATGACAGGTTTGATTTTGGGACAGTACATTTAAATAGAAATAGTTTCGTGGAAGTCATTATGATAAAGGGATGTAGTGAAAAACATTAGGGCTGGAATCCATTAACACGTTCTCACATGCTCAAGCACGGATATTGTGCTCAAACCTAATTACTTGTTCTGGTTATATATTAATAACACAAATGCTAATTTCTTAACGATTCGGAAAGGGTTTTAAAAGCTGCCGATCAATGTTTTCAAAGTTCGCATTTTGTTTCTTTAACTAATCCTTCTTCCTATTTGATCGTTTCTGACCATGGTATAACATTTAATGTTAAGTTCTGAGAACAAATTAAGCTAAGATCGTGTCAGGTTTTTTTGATGATATAACTCAAATGGCTGCCATAGAATCGTTGTACATAATTAACAGTTCATCGCTTTTACTCTAAAGTCAGTGATTGCGCATAAGGATGTAAAATAATATCCCTCTCTGCTGTAATTTTAGACAAAGTTGACTTAGATAAACTGTGACTACCAACTGCCTATAAATACCGTCAGTTATAAGAATAAGGGAAAGTTAACTTTAATTTTAGATGGTTTTCAGATCGGAAGAGGGGAGGTAATTCTCATAGGAAAGGCCAAAGATTTGTGATGCTGACTCGGTGCAAGTTTTTTAAACAGCAGGTCAATATTCAATTTTATGTTTCATTTTAAATCTGAAGTCGTAATGCCATCTGTCAAATGCAGTATTTTCCTTTATATAATATCCACACTTCCAATCTTGTTAAATAATTTTCTATCACAAGGAGACAAACACAAACATATCGCAGTCTTACAAAACCCACACGCATACACCACACACATACATCTTACACACAGAAGAGGCCGTCCTTAAATGACCATAGCTGTTGATAGGACGTTAAACAATACTAAACCAAACCAAAAGAAACTTTATATTATGTACTACAAATTTTGAATTTTCAGTTCATAATTTTGTTTTATTTCTATGCTAATTAGTTGCAAAATATATATGAAGCATATTTCGAAAATACACTATTTCCTTACAAGGTAAAGAAGCTAAATTAATGGCGATAAACAAAATATGAAACAAACAGAAAACACAAAAGCATAGCAACTTTTTGTTTCAATGGCATCATTATAACTTATGATAAGCCATGGTTATTACAATTCAAACTTCTAGCTGAAGTGAGTTGTTTCCCTTTAACCACTCATATAACTTTGATATTAAAATTTTCATTAATGTTTATTTTTTTTTTTTTTTGAAGACACATGACAAGATTTCAGCACGTTTACTATGCCTAACAGTGCTTAATTTTGAACTTGATTCACAGAGACAAGGAAGTTATAATCGAACCCTCTTAGGCGTTTTTAAATGTACCAGCATCAGGAATCATAATGTACAATGATAATATACAACACTTATATAACTTGTCAAATTACTCTAAAGCTTTACAACATATGGATGGATTATAGTATTAGTTATAGTTGTAAAACAAAACCAAAAAAAGACCTACAATCACTTTTTTACATTTAAGCAAGCAGATAATCATCACAATATACACATAAAGGAAAAAATAAAGGGTGGTGTTTACATAACGTCTTTACATTATAACACTCTGGCCTAAATAAACACATGTATTTTTATATCGATATCTTTTTTATAAAGCACTACCATATTAATTTAAAGCCTAAACTGATCTACACTAAATAACCATTGTTTCACCAGTAAACTGCATTGTCATTGCAAACGCTTATTCATAGATGCAGACACATTTTCATGACTTCAAACAAAGTACAATGAGTCAACTGTTATCTTTTATCCCAGCAATTTAATTTTTGGTCAGGTTTAAAGGAGATAGCTTAATTTTGGCACGTGTAGATGGAAAAAATGACAAAGCCATTCATGAAAAATTTACTCAAGTTCAGCTGTTATTCCTTGACCAAAGTATATGAAATATCTATGTTAAATAGCTCTTCCTATTTATATAGAGTACTTTTTTATTATTGTTATTACTATCGTTGTTTAAAAACCAAACTTTCACACAAATGCAGAAGTATTGTTTCATTTCATTTTCATTTCAACAAATTCTATTGACAGATATGATAATCAAATCAATTGAATAAAAAGCAAGCCAATATAACGTCTTTCAATGATTGGCTCCAATTTGATTCATTATATATATAGATATAATGTACTTAGAAAATTCATTTACAGATACCTGCACTTGTACTTTGAAATGAAATACTATGAAATGAATCAGGAGAGGTTTCTCCAACATGATATACACAAAGGGGGTGAACTAAGACAAGATTCAATCATTCATCCAAAACACGTACAGTTATTCTCTCATTAAATAAAGCAAAGTGACAATGAGTTAAAGTTATGTACATTAAAAGTAGCCGTCGACCAGTGTTAATATCCAAAACAATTCGACTTTTATTTTTTTTATGAAACATGCGTTACTTTCAGGCATTTCTGTAGATTAATAAGGTTTTTACAGAATAAGTTGATAATGTCTACCCGAGACTAATTATGCCACATAAACAACCCATTATTTATACAGTTCAGGAAATAGGATGACACAGATATCATGATGCCAAAGGTATGATGTATGTTCACATTGTTTCCGAAATTACGTATATTATAACCAAACACTAGTCGCATAGTGATATTCGTTCCTGAAGAAGATACCCGGAAGGGGTTTTTTCAAGGCGTCACTCAAACAAATACTCTGCTGAAGCAGATATTCAGTTGACGAAAATCGGTTTCATAGCCATTTTAGGTTTCAAATCCTTAAACATGTTTAAGTCGACGAGAATATTTCTTGTCTCGTAGTGGTTTTCGTTCCAGAAACACACATTCGGTTAAATATAATTCGTTTTCCCTTCCCTTTTCATTGGCGGTACAAGTCTTTCTATTTAAAACTGTACGTATATGTCTCAACCTTTCCGCTACTGTATCCTACCCAAAGTACATGCGTTGAACTCTCTTTCAGTATCTCTACGGCCTGCGGTTGGTCCTGGCTTGTGATCAAAGTCTGAAGGAAATGGCCTTTATTGTCCAACAGTAATACACTACGGCGTGCACAATCAGCGACCAGTATGTTACCGTCTCTGTCAAAAGTAACGCCTTGTGGATCAAAATATGTTACGTCAGCTTCTTCTTCGATTTGTTGGCCACGGTACGTAAATTTCAAATTGAGTTTCTCGTCACACACATACAGAAGTCCTGGATCGTTGTTGAGTATTGCCACGTCACCGTTATCACCATTCACGCGGATAGTATTCGGTGACGTCAGCTGCCAGTCCGTTTCATTCCCGGACCCCAAGGATTTCCTGTCCCCGCTCGTGTCTACCTTGATTGGTCTTATTTGTCCCGAAGAGACGATGATAATATCATTGTCAGCAGTGAAATTGATGCTCTGTGGGTCCGACTCAAACCGAAATAGTTCTTTCTCAGCCGAATCTTCTCCATCTGGAATTAATTGTCTGATCGTGTTGTCCTCACAAGCTACCACAAGAGCGTTCAAATCATTATTCTGGGGCACTAAGCACAGATCGTTGACACCTGAGTCAAGTTCGATCGTATCGAGTTTTTCACCTTCGAAAGTGAATAGAGATACCTTGCATTCATCGCCGCCAACCCACGCAGCCTCACCTTCCATCACAGGACAGATACGAAACACAGCTTCGTCGTCTACGTTGCAAAACGACGATTTTAACGTCAGACTAACAGTTGCAATTTTTGCTGCGTCAATTTTTAGTTTTCCGAACAGCGTTTCCAGGGTTGCTATATCATCTGTATAAGGGGGGGCTATGAATGTTAGGCTTCTAGTCGAGGTCATTTCATCTTCTGCAGAAAGAGCCATTTCTAACTGTTCCCCAACTGTTAAAGCCTTTTTGATATCTTTGTACTTGGCCGAATCAACAAGGGTTTGACATTTTTGTGATTTCTCTTCAAATTTTCTTATTGAATGTCTAATCTTTTCAAATACTTTCTGAAGAATTTTATGATTTTTATTTCGGTATCTTGTCGTTTTTTTCTTCCCATTTGCAACGATTTCATCGATATGACTTTTTAACTCTCTGCCTCGTTCTTTAATTTGAGATATCAATTTCTCTGAATCGGCATTGTTCATACGCATTCTTTCCTCCACGTTAGCCACATCAGCGCCTAGCTGTCCCAAACGTTCGTCAGTCTTATAAAGGACTTTTAATACAGCTTGTCTCTGCTTGGTTATGAGTTGCTGCAAATCGCCCATACAATGTCCACTGTGACCTTGTACCACACACTTTTGACACACCATCTCCCCGTTACACGTTTTGCAAGAGAACACCACGGGTTTATCATGATCTGTGCATTTTTCTGATGATACATCTATGTCTGCATCCTTGGCTACCTGACAGGCCATGGTCCAAACAGCTAAAATCATAAAAATATTGTTTTATATCAGAAAGAATTGAGTGAAATTAAGAAAAGCATGCCACATGCTCTATCTCAGTACCATGGACCTTCTGGTTTTTGAGAAGAAGTCATTTGAAGATTTTGAGACATTTTACCCCTGTGACCTTGAAAGTGGGTTTTTGGTTATTGTAAAGAAGTCATTTGATGATTTTGAGACATTTTACCCCTGTGACCTTGAAAATGGAAAAAGGTTATTCATTTGAGCAAACTTAGTAGCCCTTCATCACATCATGCTACAGGTTAAATATCAGCACCATGGGCATTTTGGCTATTGAAAAGAAGTCATTTGATGATTGAAGACATGTGACCTGGAAATTGAGCCAAGGTAATTTATTCTGACAATCTTGGTAGCCCTTCATCCCAGCATGCTACAGGCCCAATCACAGCACCATGGGCCTTTTGGTTATTGAGAAGAAGTAATTTGAAGACTTTTTGACATTTGACCCCTGGTACCTTGAAAGCGAGTAAAGGTCATTCATTCTAACAAACTTGATAGCCCTTCATCCCAGCATGCTACAGACCAAATCTCAGTACCATGAGCATTTTGGTTTTTGAAAAGAAGTCGTTAAAAGATTTTGAAACATTTGACCCATGTGACCTTGAAAGCGGGTCAAGGTCATTCATATGAACAAACTTTGTAGCCCTTTATCTCAGCATCCTTCAGGCCCAATATCAGTACCCTGGGCCTTTTGGTTTTTGAGATAAAGTCATTTGAAGATTTTAAGACATTTTATCCCTGTGACCTTGAAAATGGGAAAAATGTCATTCATTCCAACAAACTCGGAAGCCTTTCATCTCAGCATGCTACAGGCCAAATCTCAGTACCATGAGCATTTGGGTAATTGAGAAGAAGTCGTTTGATGATTTTCAAACATTTGACCCCTGTGACTTTGAAAGTGGGTCAAGGTAATGTATTTGAACAAAGTTGGTAGCCCTTCATCCCAGCATGCTACAAGCCAAATCTCAGTACCATGGGCATTTTGTTTATTGAGAAGAAGTCGATTTAATGGAAAAGTTGACGCCGGACGGACGACGGATGGACGACGGACGAACGACAGACGTCGCAACACAGCATAAGCTCACTTGCCTTTCGGGCAGGTGAGCTAATAAACAAAATCCTCGCTCAAATGAACAAGAGTTCATTTCCATATAGGTAAAAAGGATAAATGATTACAGCAATTTTCACTCTAGTCCCAAATATTCGGCCTCCTAGCCTTTTTTCAAGGACGAAAAACAACGATGAAATGCTATTATTTAGAATTCAATGTTAGTTGCAAACACAACTCAAATCCGAGACCTTTACAGAAAGTAAAAAGTAAAGTATTGCACCAAATCAAGCGGAAAAGTCCATAACATTTCACTTTGCAACCTTTTTTCCAACCAAAATAAAGGGCGAATTTCTCCCGACATCGAATATTAGCACACAGCACCCCATATCGAATTCGTATGTACAGCAACCTGACAGTGAACAAATATTGATTAAAAAAGTGAAGGGAGAACAGGAATAGCGAATGTTTCCCGGTATACAGTACATTTGATTATTTAACACTTTATTTTAACACTATAACAGGTTATATGTCAAAACAAAAACAACAAATTCCAGAGAATCTACCATTTATAAAATTTACAACCGATTCTAATTGTGGCATCGTCTATATAACATTTTTTAAAATTAAACAACTTTTTTGTTTTATATATTTTAAAGCAACATATTTGTCACCTGTATTGGATTTATACAAGCTCGGATGAATCTGTTTTACTTAAAATTGTACTTAAAATGCCAGCTACATGAAACATATCCTCTCTCATCAGCATATAGTGAGACATTTGTTTTTATCTATATCTTAAATTATGTTACTTGTCGGGATATTGAAAGGGTAGGGTAGCTAGCTACCTAATTTCATAAACATGAGAATCTACTTTTAGTTCAGGAATGTTTATGAAATTGGTTCCATCTTATGAATATTCCTGTTTTAATTTCACTTTTGAGTTCATTCAAGTATTCCATAATTCCTCCTTTTTTCTAGGATTAAATTTATAAATATTGGATAATGATACTCTCACTAATTCGTACTTATTTTGTGTGGTACAATTATATGCTTCTTCATTTGTTTATTATTTTTTAACAAATAACTAAGATACTAATTAGTGTGTTGTTGAATTATAATTAATTGTGATGCATATGGTATCTTTTTAGGTGGTTTACATGTTGAATACTACATACTTTAGCTTAATAGGATCTTTCCTTCTATCGCCAGGGTAGGACCCAAACATTTTAGCCCAAAGATGATATTCTGTACAGTCTTACACGAGGCTTTGTCTCGTCCAAGAGTGGAAATTTCTCTGTCCAACTCTTAAGATAGAGAATGAGCCTTTGTCTCTCCAATATTATAGAAAACAAATTTAACAAAAGTAATCATTCCTCCTGTCAGTCATAGAATAAAAATATATTGATCACTAGTCGTTACTTAGAGGATTTAACATGAGTGATCATAAAATATTGAATTTATTAAATGAGTATATTAATTTCATATTAAACGAGCCTTTGGCGAGTTTTATATTCAATTAATATACAAGTTTAGTAAATTCAATATTACATAAACACGAGTGTTAGATTCTGTTTATTATATAACTCCATAAACATGCCTACATTAACTTTGTCATTTATACAATGTTTT
Source organism: Crassadoma gigantea (assembly GCA_032360845.1). NCBI lineage: Eukaryota > Metazoa > Mollusca > Bivalvia > Pectinida > Pectinidae > Crassadoma > Crassadoma gigantea. The sequence goes on along the minus strand of JAULCA010448633.1, from coordinate 654 downwards.
TAACTCAAGAAACATTTCGACTCGTGCGGTATGTTTTTTCCTCTACAGAGACAATAGTACGATGTCATATATATTTTGACGTCTTAAACTATTTTTGTCGTCTCAAAAGTGTTATTGTACGTGTGCTATATCATTTTTATTGAACAGCAATATTGCATCGGAATATAATGTTATATAATTAATTAAGAATTGAGACTGAAATATCATCAATTTCGATGCATTACTATTCTAAAATACTCAACATGAATATCTGTATGCTTTTATTTTTATGGTCTTAAAATTAAATACATGATGATGTCAAAACGAGAAACAATACAAAACAGAACCATTGGGCCCATTGCCAACGGATGAATTAAAGCAATGTAAACATTTTCACTGTAACATGTAAACAAAAAATGCTGTTTAACATACAGTATATATATTGACCTACAACAGCCTACAGACATACACAAACTGAGTTCAGGTCTCGTTATACTGAAATATTGACTCAAACCCACACAAAATTGGCGGCCTTCGTTCAAAGCGGCAAACATATTGCAGTGTTTGTATTGGATATGCGAATAAAAAAAAAGGTCACAACCAGTTTTCAAATCCAAAGTTGAATGTTAGCATTACTACCATGTCAGATAACACGTTAACACAGCACACTGAAAA
>JAULCA010448556.1:0-10297 GCA_032360845.1 Crassadoma gigantea | reverse complement strand
GGTAATATTACTTTACCCATGTTTCATCATGTTCATTAAAATCATAATGATAAAATGTATTGAACAAAGTGAAAATTAACTTAGCATTTCAAATCCAAAACCGTGTTTATTTCAAAATATATAAAAAACCATTATCAAAATAAACATCTGTTTTTACTAACAGTGCCCTAGTTTTATCTACACGTTGTTTGATACAATATAACTTACACCATACCCACATTTTTCTATAAAGTACCCTGATAGCTACAGTCTGGAGGACTAAACCATCCATAGATGTGATTGTTTCTCCAGATACTTATTATTATTGTGGAGATGGCTAGATGACTAGGAATGTTTAAAAGCCCCCATCTCTATAAACCATACATCACTGACAACACTGCATCCAAACTTTTAACTGGTTGCTGGGGAAATCAGGTGATGTTCTGTAACTGTGCTTCATTAACGGCAGTAAGGCAATCAGTATTAAAAAGCCATTCTGCTTCAGAGGAGAAGTCAAATAGACCGGGCAAATTTCCAACAACTTCCCCCTCCCCACTACCTCCTCTTGCTTCCCCTCACTTTTATAATAAACAGATTAAGCACATTACCATACACCCCAGAGGCCCTGCAAGCAGATTCCACCCTCCCTTACCTGTAAAGCACATTAGACTAGTCAACTTCAATGGAAGAACAGTTCAACACACATAATTAGGGATGTTTACTTATACAGGGCCAGCAACCAAATCATTAACTCCACTATACCCAAATCCTTGACTGCAAATGTAAGTTCTGCAAAATGATGTGATTATTATTCAATTATTTTCATACCTTTCTCTTAGGTCAACAATAAATTTGCCTGAGAAGCAGTTTTTTCTGCAACTCTTTTTTTATAACAACTTATTACTAGATCACTATTTATATCCGCCTCTCTGATCCAGTTTGAAATAGATACAATGTAACATATTTCAGGTGTTAAGGTGGAGGTCAATTTCTGTTCAATGTTTTGGGAGTCAAGGAGGATAATTTTTCCTTTTTCAGTTCTGACTCATTTTCAATGTGAAATTTCTAAGTAAATGAGAGTATTGCATGCTTTCTACTTGCAGATCATAATTTTTTTCCACATACATAAAAATGGTCTCAAATACTTTCTGTTGGTTTTTATCATGTATAAACTGGTGGTCTCAAATATTTTCTGAAACAGAATAAATACTTATGTATTTGAATTATTAAATATTTTATTGAGCCATTCTTTTCAGTAATATCACCTGTGACATGTACATTTTATTCAATTATAATGTGACCTAGTTAGTTTGACCTAATCCATGAACTGTAGTCACAGTGTATATATAATCCAGACCTATAATCATGAGCAGTATATATAAGAGTGATCATGACCTTGACCTGAATCATAAGTAGAAGACACAGAACACAAGTGACAGTGACCTAATCATGTGATGTATCTAGTGACCTTGACCCCAACCATGAACTGTACATGTAGACACAGTATACATGTGAAGCTGACCTTCTATAATCATGAGCTGTATATATATGACCTTGACCTTATATGACCAGAAGAAACAGCACACATGACATTTTTTAATGCGAAGTACATAGTCGTCATATATGACCTTCATCTTCAGTCATGAGCAGTAAACACATTAAACATTTGACCTTGACCTATAATCATAAGTAGTATATTTAAGTGTGACCTTGACCTAATCATGATAAGTAGATACAATGAATCCTTCGAATATGAATAGGTGTAGATAATGTGACCAACCAGAACAGGTCACACTGTAAATGCCTTTTTCTTTAGTGCCACAAACAAACAACTCTTGCTTAATTGCATCCTTCTTTGATGTCATTAAAGAATTGTTGTTCCAAATAAGCGCATTTACTAATGTAAAATTGATTGATGACATCAGAATCAATGAAATAATCGACACACAACATATTCATATTTACAAAACACAAGGTAATTATTCCAAACAAAATACAAACCTGTTCCTAACTGTCAATCAATCATAACATAATAAAGGCCATTAATTGGTTCTCATTGCATTTTATCAGTTATCTGGTTTTTTCAGATTGACATCCAACACTGAGTACACAATAATGCTATAACTATTGATCCTGTCTTGTCCTAAAAGGTTCAAATGACAAACAAAAACTTCAGAAATAAAATGCTTTCCTTTTTCCACTGGGTACTAGGACATTCAGACATTATTGATCCTGCTGTTTTAATTGGTCGCGTAAGAGACAGGACATGTATAGGACACACTTAAGTGGTTTGTACTCCGGCACAAGGCCGTCTGCCAGATACCATCACACTAGGCCGTTTCTTATCATCTTTATTAACGTGGGCAGCGTTTCATCAGAAAACATGATACTTATCTGAATTTAAATTTTTTTGTAAGGTGAAATTTTAAGACAAAATTAGGAATTCTTTATACTGCTGTCCTCTGTCATTCAAAGAATTACCGTTTTGCATACTCTAGTTTGAACAAGCTGGGGTGAAATGGGAACAATGGAAAGAACGGCTGTAATTACAGCCACACAGCCATTAGTGACTGACATATTTAGTCCCAAGGCCACAGATATCAGATAATTGTCCTTGAAAATGCAGCTACGATTCCAGATAGGTCTTCAAAAAATATTAATTTGTCAAATTGAACAAAATTATGGACAAATTATTTTTCTAAAATAATTAAGATGGAAATGCTTATCAATACTGGATGTCAAGACCTATGCTTGAAAATGTTTGGACACTGTGGTATATATTGGTCCTTTGGGTTGACACAGGTTTTTCTTTTTTTTCAGAACATGTACATTATACAAAACATCGCATCAACACACATCCACACATTCATACATATCGGGTAGTGCAATTATCATCATCATCCTCATCATCATCTGATTTTAAACATTCATCAAAACAATATAATCATCACACACTTTCACACTTAGACAAATCATCTGATTTTCAACAATACAATACAATTATCACACCTTGTCACACATAGAGACATAGAGAGACAGAACAAATGGACATGTACACAGAGCACTAAAAGAGAGAGAGAGAGAGAGAGAGAGAGAGAGACAGACAGAGGTGTTAGACTGCCAAATTTGAAGAAAAAAAAAAATAGATATAATGAATAACTGCTGTGATCATTTGTCAATTTTTTGGTTTAATTAATGTACATTTGATCCAGTATGTATCCATCGTAAGATAGTAATAAGTTGGCTCAGCCTGCATCCTTCAAAAAAAACATAAATCTGACTTCCTCTGTACATATAAATAGGAGGCGTTGAAGTAAGCAAGAGAACACTGGTATTTTCTTTCCTAGTGCTTTGATGCATTTGTATATTTTATTTTCTATTTTACATGAAGCACATGATGGCCTACCATGCTTGAGATATGTCAACTCACACACTGGTGACAAAAATCTACTGTTCTTCATCTGTTTGATTGCTATGGTAACACCATGGAAAAAGGTCCACTCTCACATTGGTGCCAGAACTTATCAACGTGACACGATGACCTACCATGCAAGACAATTATGTAACTACCAATGTACTAAGGTGCCTTGATGATAGAACCCAGACGACAACATCTAAATAATGGCTGATGTGATCAAGTCAGCAGAAGACCAAGGAGTCTTGGTAAGGAACGTGGCCGTGCTGTTACTCTTGTTGGGAGACAATACAATTATTGAAGTAAGCAAGAGGACACTGGTATTTTCTTTCCTAGTGCTTTGATGCATTTGTATATTTTATTTTCTTGCTGTTACTCTTGTCGGGAGACAATACAATTATTGATGTTACTTTAAACATTTATGATGAAAATAACAATGCAAGGCAATATTGATCAAGAAAATGATTTTTTCTCAAGCATGTCAACTTGATTCTAGGCACACAACAAATGTCATTATTCATGGAATGATACAGAAGGTAGCATGGTTTTACAGCCTTCTTATATAACTGCACATCAGGCGAACCCTTCCGAGCTGACACGAACACTTCAAAATCTCTGAAATAGCTTGCAGGGTTCTTCCACCAGTAGATGTGTTTAACTGGTCAATATTATCGTACAGCATGAACCAATGAGAATTACAAAACAGAGAACAAAGAATGAGCGAGGTTTAACACAATTACAATCATACTCCCATATTCAAACCTCTGTATTTAATGACAAATCAAATAGCTATTTTAATGTATCAGGACCGAATTCATGTGGTTTGTCTTCTTTGATGTGATTAGATCCTTGCCCCCTTAACTACCCTTTTGTTGTACCATTTACAGCTTCTATCCTCGACATCCCCAGGAGATTAATTGTCTTGTGCGACCTGATTACTGTACCATGTAACCCTCCCCGACTATACCATCCACCCTGCAAGCTTGGGGATGAGAGAAAAAAATTAACTTGCTGTTTCCCAATACATGATCAGACATTTTAAGTGCAAGGAACACCTGCAGAATGAGACATTTTCTTCTATGATGAGGAGACCAAAATTGATCTGGTATTGCAACACTTCAGGTATAATTATTAAATCTTTCTATAAATGAGTCGAGATCGGTGTGAGTTGCCATACTCCCAAGACCATGGTTGGTAATAAAGCAAACCAAAATGCCAACAAAAGCTTTTTTACTATTCTTAACTCATTCACTCCTGAAGTTTCATAATGGACTATTCTAACCTTTGAATTGGAAGAGCTCAAATGTGTCTTCAGGGGTAAATGAGTCCCCCTACTTTCAGTCAGAGATAAGGTGTACATGTTGGCTTCTTGGTACTATAGCAGCATAAATATGGTAATAAGAAAATTTTCAGGAGAAATCTCATCTGTCAAAATATTCAAAGAAGCATTTATCTATAACCTTGTACCCATTTGTCTTCCATTCCTTTGATTACAAATTTATCCATATTTTTTTATATTATATTTCATGATAAAATTACTGTACACAGTGTCATTACAACACAAAGCTTGGGTTATTAGGAGAAATAAAGTATCATCAATTTCATTGCCTGTCCGTTTCTATAAGGAAAAAGACAGCAGCAACAGAGAAACAGCAACCTAATATCAGTTTTTCCATCATATGACTTTTCCCGTCACATGATTTATCTACCAATCACACGTAGATCTACCAATCCATAAAGGAATTCCGTGTTTACCATAAACAGGAGTAGTAATGTCATTTTAAGTATCTATCTTTAAAACATTAGACCAAGTATGTACATTAAGAGGCGGCAGTGCTAATCAGAAATTAGACATCAGAGGATGAAGTTATGTCAATATAACAGCGATGGAGGGAATTTTATATGCATTTCTACCAAGCAAAACACAATTAACTATTTTCTATGATAAAAAGTATGAATCATTCTGAAATAAAACATCATTCCTAACAATGTGTTTGGACACTTTGTGGAGAAAATCTCAGCTCTACTTGTATATGCAATAAGTGACAAAACACACTAATTATAAATGAATAAACTAATAATTAAGTCTTTAGTAAAGGGAGACAACTATGTAACAAAGGAAGATAACTACTCAGTACAACTAGTACTATGACAGGTAATAAAATCTACAACGAGAGTTTTTATGTAATAGGCGAACATAACTATGCTCCAACACCACAGCAAGCATGTACTTTAGACGACACAAAAGTTTTCTTTTAAGATTTGAAAAACCGATTTTAAAACCACTACGCGTGTTCAAACAGCCCGATACTATCTGTATATACACAATGTATGATATCTACTCAACATCATGATGACATTCACTTAAATTCAAAACCTGCCAAACTTGTAAAGGCAATTACAATCATTTGAATTTCATTTTAGAGCTATAAAGATATAAAATGTTGATAAAATAGAATTTTGTCAAAAGCTGCCATGAAGGGGCCTACCATGAAGAGGTTCGGTGGATTGGCTGTGTGTTGTTTGAGATAACAACTGACACGAAGCCAGCCCAGTAAATTAACTCAGACAGAAACATATAGGTCTCGAATACTGTAAAATGGGCAAAATAGCACTGTAACCTATATATACATGTATACATGTATATACGTATATACCATAATTTAGAGTGAATTCACAATAATTACGACTTACAATGAATTCACCTTTATATACAATTAACACTCTTTACTTATACTGTAACTTTTTAATACACATGCATGTACAAATAAAATACAGAAATGTTCAAAAGCAATTTCCAAAACTTGTTCTTACCATTTCCATGCATATGTTGAAGTTATGGGAACTGCTAAGTAGCTATAGTCTCCAGGAGTGTTTTAGTTTTCAGACTAACACATGGATGATAGTGGACTAGCTCCCTAGACAGTACAAAGTAATTACAAAAGCAGGGATATAGCTGGGTTACTTAGTATAAAGTAGATTATATGAAAATACTTGAAATAATACTACCACCCACTCAATTGAAGGATAAATGTACCGTAGCTGTCCTTCCAACAATCATTAATCAGAAAGTGATTTTCCTAGGAACAAGGACATCTGCTCTCAAAATTTTTTATCATCTAATCTGAAACATGTCAAAAAAAAATGTATCAGTTTTGAATAAAGATGTTAAAATTGGATGTTCAGAAACATCAGAAGCACATAAACTTTCTTTGTAAATATACCTTATATATATATGCTTTAGAAAATAACCAAAAATATATATAAGAATTCTTACATGAAAACACCAAAGATCTTTTGTGAGAATCTGAGGTTGGGAAACAATAAAAAACACCTTTCTATCACCTCCAATTGTAACAAATTTAACTCCTTTTTTTATTTCCTTGTTAGCAGTGCAACAATACATTAAAAGCAAAAAATAAGCAACAATTTACCTGAGATAATTACTTTTTTGTCTGGTGTAAAACTAAACATGATACCTTAAACCATCCAGCTCTGTGAAAACCTAGCCAGTTGTCATCTTATATAATCACCTGTGGGTATAGAATTTAAAAATAAAGGCCACCATTTAATTCTGCCATCACTGTATATAAAGTACACCTTCATTTTAACACCGACAACCCAGTACATTTTTTTCTCTGACATTACTTTAAATTTCTATACTAGAATCCATTTACGTCAAAATTTGCCAGTAAAGGTATCGGACAGGTGAGTGACATGTCCACAAAAAACGTCCAATCACTATTTACATCAGAGAGCCAACAATGACAGACGCCTAGTTATTCTTTCTCTCACTTCGCGATTCTGAATGCTTCGGATACGTTGTCTGTGTGTGGCGGCCGAATCAAACCAACCCTGTTCAGTCGTGTGTGAAATTCTCTGTTAACTTCCTACAATCCTCCAAATAATTTTAAAGGAACACATCCATGAATGGGTGAAAAAAATGTTTGAAGACTTTTTGAGCTCCCCCTGGTGGTACGATGGTATCGCTGAGCATTTAGAATCCGTCACACCTGCTGATCCAAGACTACACACACAAAATACATTATATTTTTGGAGGAATTCTGTTTATAACGCATTTTTCTGTGCTTTAATCTAAACAATATCAACTCATTCACCCCTGAAATTTCATAATGAACTACTCTGTCCTTTAAATTGGAAGAGTCAAAATGTGTTTTTAGGGGTGAATGAGTTAAGAGTAATGATACTGTTGTATAAGATGCCAATATCCTAATTAGGATTCTCATTAATGTACAGGTATAATAACACAGGTACAGTACAGGTACTTCACAGGCTAGCACTGTACAGATACATATATACTATCAAGGGTTCAAACAATGGGACAGAAATGAACATGTATGTGATACAAGTGAAGTATCATATAGGTACATTTGTACATTTTTGAACCATCAAGCTATCGGACTAATATGAACATCAGCTGGCCATAAAAAATATATTCTAAGAAAAATTTCACCTCAATATGACAAACCTCACCACTACTTAACAAAACTAGTGTGTTGATTGGTGAAATTAATTTTTTATCTTTTTATTTCTTCCAATAGATGATTTTCATTTGTTCAATGGGTTGAAGATGAGTTCTTTCTTTCTGATTCTCATTCTTTCCCCTTGGTTGATGAAGTATATGTGGGAGTACGCCTCTGGAGTACACCTATGGAGTACGCCTCTGGAGTACACCCTGGGCATTTATGAATCGTGTGTACTTTGGTAGGCTCAGAAGATGAGAAGTCTTTTATCCACATGCGACTGATACAAGAACATTTTTTTCACACCATACATCAGTTAGTATCAGGGCACACTGCCTGCTATCCTGGAGATGTCCACATAAAGATTTTACAGATATCACAGGATCTCTATAAAACAGATGTCTCCTTGATCTGTGGGGTTATCTGATGTAAAAACACAAGGCTACATGTAGCGTACAAAGGTAACCTGCATGACGTTTGGGGGTATGGGACCTAAAAGATAGCTGGTCTTGGTACTTCTCCTTCTGTCTGTGTAACGTTGTCAAACCTCTGTACCATATAATCTCGAAACTGCTTGAGGTTATATGACCATTAGCTCCATTGAAATAATGACAAGTAGGTGCAACGACATTTAGGAAATATGCATAAAATACCAATACAAATATATACATACATTATAAAACTAGAATCTCTACTTTAAGCTACATCGGGGGAAAATCTGTGAAACTCTACGAGGGTTGTGTATACCTTGGTTCAAAAAATTTCATCTTAGTTTTGAATTTTGAAATTTCATCATAAATTTTTGAAGTCAAATAGCTACGTATACTTTGTCTAATCAATATAGACCCTGTTAGAGTTCCAGCGACCGAACAGTTCAGGAAATACTCAGGGAATATACCAGGTACACAAAGTCACGCCTGTTAGCGCCATGAATGAACTTTGTTCCCAACCACTTGTCTGGAAAAAACACATAAAGAAAAATAATCTAAAATGCCAGGTAAAATTGTTGGCGTGTATTTTTGTGTGTGTATTGCCTGTCTAGAACACAGAAAGTGTTTTTTTCTCTTTTCCGTGTGTTGATATTACATGACCAGCAAAAATTAAATGTCAATTAAACATTTACTGTAAGCCAACAAAAGACGGAGAAACGGGAGTCTGTGAGCTTTATTTCAACATTCAGTTTGATTAATTTTAAACATTGGCGGTGGAATGTTACACCCTGCGGTAAGTGAGATAGGCATCGCTGGGTAAACCAGTAAATCAGGATAACAATTAGATGTATTATTGTTGGCCGTCATTTCTGGCAAAGTAAGTCTGCCCAATGACATGCATTGTCATCACGTAGCATGTTAGGGAGCAATTTCACATAATACAGGTTAGTTCAATCAACTATATTCTGTCCCAAAATCATTATAGTTCAACACAATGTTTACCTTATTTATTCCCACACTTAAGTACCACTTTTACAACACCCAGGATCAAATGTAACAACTTCATTCAAACTTTTTTTCACACTTTATGACATCCAATATCGAAATATCATGTTTGAAAATGTGCTTTAAATTTATTTGAAACTCCAAGTTTGATATTGTTTCCACTCATGTGACTGTCCCGTGTATTGAGATATTACCCTTAAGGATACCTGTTCCAATGCTTTGTGGTTTTTCGTATATACAGTTATCGCCCCTTAATTTTGTTTTGGGTGTTTCTGTAGCACAGTTCGGCCAGAACACTTAAAAATCAGTTAAAAATCAGTGATCTACTGGTAGCCAGGTCATGATTATATAATCAAATTGTTATCACAGTAATATCATGACAATTGTGCTCCGTGTACTGTTAGAATATTATACATGGTCGGGGCCTACAAGAGGTTTGACTGGTGTGTGCACATGTTTACAAGAAAGAAACTCAATTATCGCCTACATGTGGCCTACTTATGTACAAATTGTCCGACATTGATGACAACAATGGTCGCACATGAGTACTACCCGTTATTCAGTAGCTAAACGTTGTCAAAACGCAAATAGATCATGTTTCGCGAGGTTATTATTGCATCGCCGACAGCCAACATCAATCAATAATTATGTAATTCCAGTACTCAAATTGTATTGGAACAACCTGAAGTGTGTGTAAGCAGCATTCGAACAATCACTAGACAGAAAATTATTATTTTTGTTGTTAAAAAATTGTGTTCAAATTATCAGCCTATTCGAACTGACCGGATGTTTAGCGTAGTTAGTCTCTGTGGTACAAGGATCCTTAATAAATTCCAATTCATTCACATCAGCCATCAACCAATCACATATACTATACACAACCACATACTCACATCAGCCATCAACCAATCACATATACACAACCACATACTCACATCAGCCATCAACCAATCACATATACACAACCACATACTCACATCAGC
>JAULCA010448545.1:0-10298 GCA_032360845.1 Crassadoma gigantea | reverse complement strand
ATAAACTTATGTCAATAACTCTGTGAATAAAGGAGCGCGGGTTCTGAAATCATCCGAGATGTTGCCATAGTACACTTTTGTAACAAATGTCATGAAATCCCGTGTGCAATGAACTCGTGAGAGAGCTGACACATACGTTTGTAGGTACGGACGAATCCTATATTCCCTCCAAAGGAAACAGACCCAGCAAAAGATGTCTGGTCGAACTTTACCACTACCAGTTGAAAGCGGACATAGTCGGTGGGAACGTATTCATCAGCAAACCGCAGTTAGGTCAGTATATTTGTTGCTATTACAGCGACATTGAAGTCAAGACAAACATGTCATACATCACACACATGGCTATTAAACGACTGCTAGCTTACATGAACTCTTATTCAGACTAGTCATAACATAGGAAGATATTATGAAAATTGACATCCTTCCTAAAAACGCACGTGGGGTAAAATATTTTCATGTCTTAAATTGATTAGGTTGACTGTGCTTGAATACAATTTGGATGCTTTTCATATGCAAACTTTTGCCAGGTGTCGTCGGCCTGGCTATACAGGTAAACAGTTAGCTTGAACAAAATTTAAATATCCGGAGGAAGTGTCATCGTCTGTCGAATTAACTAAAGTTTCGTTCCATTTACGTTTGGATGCCATTTTGTACGGAGTCGATAAGTAGTTTGGCTTTCGTAGATTCTAACCAAAGTATTCCAGTGGTACCAACAACACTTATCATTTACTACCACACTTCCAGTACTCCCACCCTTGTTACGTCCACGTCAACTTCGTGTAGCGTTTAAAACGGGATTCGTAACTTGTTTCGAGGAAGAGGAAGTTAGGCTCGACTTGCACAACAAAATGTGCAAGTCGAACGATTTAAGCAGTTCTACAAATTCCAAGAAGATCATTTTCAAACAGGGAGTCGAGAAAGGTGTATGTCAGATGACAAAATATGGATGACGAAAATGTCGACAACTTAGCCGGCAAACGTAAAAGAATTGAAAAACCAATCATCTTGTAGATATCATTGGTAAACACAATTGAACCCTCAAAGTAGTGTTAAGGTTAGATTTACCGAATCTTAACATAAATTGAAAGATTGTTCAACTTAAAATGTTTCATCCTTCCTATTGGCTATGTTTATTTACAGTTTTAAACAATTTTAACCGTAAAAGTAGTAAGGTTATGATTTGAACTTTGTAAACCTATGGCTAAGTTTAAAGATTTTAATCCTTAAATATGTTGAGCTTAGAGTTAAATTTTCGAGGATTTATTGTCCATTTAGTTTTTGTTTTATTTTGTTTAACGTCCTATTAACAGCTAAGGTTATGTAAGGACGGCCTCCCCTGTGTGCAAGATACATGCGTGCAGTGTATGTGCATATTTTCGGAGGCTGCAATATATTCTTGTTTTTTTCCTTCTGATAGCGCGAACTGATGCCGACTTTATAGTGCTACCTCACTGAAACATACTGCCGAAGAGACTCAGCAGAAGCCCCCGCCCGGTCACATTATACTGACAACGGGCGAATCAGTCGTCCCACTCCTAAATTGCTGAGCGTTAAGCAGGAGTAGAAACTACCATTTTTGAAGACTTTGGATGTTTCGGCCAGGGAACAGAACCCAAAGCCTTCCTAAAAGGGGTTGTCCAAGTAAAAAATATTGTTGAGCTAAGAGTTGAACTTTCGAAAATTTGATTGTCCAAGTAGACACCTTAGTCAGCAAAGCAAACAAAAATATTTTGAAAAACCAATCACCTTGTCTGTGTCATTGGTACACATAGGTTAACAAATGTAACCATTAGATAGGTTTATCGTAAAGTTAAGCGAGTCTAATCGTATTCTAAATTATTGTTCATTGTAATTTCTTTTCATTCATCCTATTAGCTAGGTATACCCCGAATTTTTATCGAGTTTAACCCTGAAAGCGGTCAGGTCAGTTTAAGGATTTTTAAGCCTTGAAATGGTTAAAGTTAGAGATGAACTTTCGAAGCTTAGATATTCTATAAACCCATCATTTTCGAAAAAAAGTAGGTAAATAATGCATGATTATGTGGAATAAACAATTAAGATGAGGTTTTGTGTTATTGTCTTTCTCTTAAGAATTATAGTTTATTCTTCGTATAAGTTAGGTTTGGATTTGAGTGAACCGAGTTAAATGTCAAGTTTAGAACATTCAAAATTATCAGATTTAGCTTTAAACTTTCATGGTTTATTGGTAAGTTAAGCTAGTCTCAAACTAAACTGATTGTTTTCATTGTATTATTTTTCTTTTTTATTATTGGCTAAGTTTAACATGAGTTTTCTGAGTTAAATTTAAGCTAAGCAAGTTTAATCCTTCAAGTGGCCATGTTTACTTTTAAAGTTCAAGGTTAAGTACGTTTAAGGTAAAGTAAGGAATTTCAAACTTGAACTTAAATATTTTTCCTCGTAAGAGAGTTTATCGTTCATATCAGCAAAATTAACCCCTCAGTTAGGGTAATGCCTTACTTTTGGCCTTTTGTTCAGCGTTGGCCCTGTGAGAAAGGTTTTGGGTTCTGTCATCTAGCCGATATATACCAGCGTCTGTAAAAATAGTAATTTCTAATCCTGCTTAACGTTGTGGGGCAACTGGTTCACCCGTTGTCAGTATGTGACCGGGTTGAGTGTCCTGCTGGGTGGCGCTGGAAGTATGTTTCAGTGAGGTAGAACTATTATGTCGGCATCGGCTCCACGCTATCACATTGAGACAAACACGAACATATCGCAGCCTCCTATAACACACATACATACACTATACACGCATGTATCTTGCACACAGGGGAGGCCGTCCTTAAATGACCATAGCTGTTGATAGGACGTTAAACAATACTTAACCAAACAAAAAACAAAACCAAGTATTCATATTAATATTATTTTATATTGCTTTTATTTAATCATAGCAACGTTTTGAGATGGTAATGTTATTTAGGCGGAATGCAACAATAATGTAAATATTTTACGGTAAGAATATCGAATCAATCAGGGAATTTACATGATTATTTGTTGCATATCGTTTCAAGATGATGTATGTGACAACAATATCCCCAGTGGTGCTGACTGCCATCATCTGGATCCGAGCACTCACACTTCCAGGAGCTGCGAGTGGTATGGCTTATTTCATAACGCCGGATTTCAACCAACTTGCCCACCCTGAGGTAAGTGTGATTGATATTTTTGAAAATATTTTCTGTACTTATTTTATTTTTGACGGCTAGTAAAAAGTTTTATTGGCATATCATTATTTACATATATTTATTTTACTTCGATTTATTATTGCTTGATAAACATTACAATATTTGGAATCTTTATCATTCTTTCTAGTTCTAATTACCCTTTATTTCCTATCGCCTTGCTTGTCAACACCTCATTTTTGGCTTTATGTTGAGCGTTCGTCAAGGTGAGGAAGGCAATGGATTCTGACCCCAGGCCGGGACATACCAGTCCTTACAAATGTTAGTTGTTTTTCTCTGCTTAACATTCAGCATTGAGGAGAATGGCAACAACTGGTTCGCCCGTTGTCAGTATAATGTGACCGGGTGGGATGCGGTGTTGGGTGCCTTCCGTATGGTATTTCAGCGAGATTCCACTCTAAGGTCAGCATCAGTCTGTATTATCACAAGGAAGCAGGCCCAAATCCTTCCTCACAGAAAGGAATGCTCAACTAACGGCCAGAAGTGAGGTACGTGAAGGGAGACATTAAAAATGTTGATTTGAAATAAGGGAAAAGATACTTAGTCGCCTCTTACGATCATGAAATTGGTGCAGCAGGTACAATTCTCACGTGGCATTAAGACCATTTGCAGTACATTAAGTCATATTTACCAGAAGAATGGATAGTACAGATTATGGACTTTGCAAAGAACTATAGAAGAGTCTACCAAGCTTAAGTTAAGACAATGTGTTTTAGTAACAACCAGATTACTATTTACCCTTTTGTGAATTTCTACCAGCACCAGGACCTGCAAAGTTTGGTCAGAGCTTCGTATATTATATTGTCTGAGATAATATCCATGACTACCATACAGTGAAACATTTCATGACCAAAGTTGACAACCATATTTCAAATAATATCAAAAGCCATTGTGCAAAAAGGTTATATTCTCCGATGGATGTGCAGCACAATATAAATCCAAAGGGCCCATGCTGATGTTGCACTCCAGGCTACTCCAACAATACGCAATTTAGATGACGCAGAGACCGGTATCCTAAACAGAGCCGTCGATCGGGCCATAATAGGGAAGACAAATAGTAACAATAACGAGGAAATGTACCAGTCGTCCCACTCCTAATTTGTTGAGGGTTAAGCAGGAGTACAAACTACCATTTTAAAGACTTTGGAATGGGGCCGAAGGGCGGGCCCAATGGGGGCAATAAAGCAGATGTTTTAAAATCCTTCTCATTCTGTAGGAATGAAAGGATTTGTTCCATATTTAGTTTGAAGCATTCTTGGGTGAAGGGGAACTTTGTTGTAAACTGGGTATATATTTATATCTAGGGTCCTCAATACATAGGCTTAGGCACATGTATGTGAGTATGTAAGTACGTTTATGTCACACCTGAGTGAAAGAGCTTATACCTTGGATTGTGCATGCAGCTCGATCTATATGAACGGCGGCGCATGCGCAACCACTTTTCCTCACACCGCACAAAACCCTTGTCCAGTCACTACGAGCTGGGCAGCAGCTCTGAACATATGTTATTCCAATAAAGCCTGCTAGGAATCGCCACCCGGCCGGGGCCCTGGTAAGACATGCTAACTATATGCTGTTGCAGTTTTCAAGAAAAGAGGGAAACAGTACCTTGCATATGACTCTAGATTATATCATACTTGAGGACATTTTAAAAGAACTTGATGACCCAATTTTGTATGTTTATAGAACCAGATCATCATACGCTTACAAATTAAAAAAAAAAATAAAAGTCACGTTATCGATATCTGTATAACGCATTTAGTTTTTGTAGGTTCCAAAGATGGTCTTTTGTTAAGTGTTTCATCAAATGATTACAATAGGAACAATGTGTTCTGTCAAAATAGTAATTATCTGAAAGTTGACACAAGAGTTTCGCATAAAAGTTGTTCTTATATCATTTTTGTTCTTATTTCATTTTGTTAAAAATTCCTTGTTATTGTCATCGCGATTCCGCCAAAAATCTGTCAAAATATGACAATCACAACATCAAAATTAAAAAATGTAAATAAAATTAAAAAATAAACATGCCACTGTTTTTTTTTCAATTATTTGACGTTTTCAAAGCAAATATTCAGTTATAAACCTTAAAACAAATCGAGAAGTCGAGAAACAAAATCAAACCAAACCAAACCAAATTAACCCGTTGCCGATGTAATGGAATTATGTTCCAGTAAGGAAGCACTTTAACATGTCAAAGTCATCCTACACAGCATTATGTTTATTCTACTGACAACGGGTGGACTAGGTATTGCCATTACCCTCAACTGCTGAATGGTACGCAAGAATTAACTGCCTTTTTAAGAACCTTGGTATGTCCTGGCCTGGGTATTGAACCCATTGCCTTCCTGACCAGGGCTAACGTTCAAAATTAAAGCCAAAATTGAGTCATTGCCAAGCAAAGTGCTAAAAACTTGAGATAAAAAGAAAACTAAAGATCAACAACATTGCAATGGGCGTAGCAGATTTATTTTGATCACTATTCTCTCGCCAGGTTAACAGGGCATAAACATGAAATCCCTAATTCTGCGGGGAGTTTCCACATGTACAATCATACAGTGGGTAACAACAGGTGTATTCTTTTCTCAATCCCGTCATGCAGGAAGGGGAAGTGAAAGGAGACCCATATTAGTCGCTTCATAGTATAATGCAGTGTGATAATGCAGACATATTCTTTCCCTGAACAATCTACACAAGTCTCATCTTACGATAACATTTGGTCAAATACAGCACGTCTAATATCGCTCGTAACATGGATCTTATATGACATAGTTTATTAAGAGTCATAGCCAAATGGTGTATATATATATATCGAGTTTACTTCATTTACAGACACTATTGTCGGAGCCTGTGCTGTGCGTGATTGAGGAGAATTTCCCTAAAACAATCGGAAGAAGACTCCCTCTTCTGACGGGAGTCACTGTGATTACTTTCATCTGCGGAATACCACTCGCCACACAGGTACGATCAGCTTTGTTTGCTTGAAGTTCGACGACACGTTACACTTTTATTATGAATATGTATATCACCGATTTTGCTTTAAATGATTATAAAACTTCTTGTACGACATTATTAAAGGTATTTGCAGGCATACAATTTTTTCTGACGTCAATTTTGGTTTCTTCACAATATTTGTCCTCTGAACTCCAGTCGTGAAGTATCGAAAGTTGGAAACGTAATTAGCTCGACCAAATGTACTGCGAATATATTCTAACAGAAAAAGTTTGGTTTGGTTTGGTTTTATTTTGTTTAACGTCCTATTAACAGAAAAAGGAAGTGTTTAAGTTTTAGAAATCCGTAACACAATGATGTCTGTTAAGCGATAATTAATTTGTTTTTATTTTGTTTACAACTAACAGCTATGGTCAGCAAATTTTGGGATGTTATCTTTTTCTCTTCTTACTAAACAACTTTCCTAATGTCTCCCCTGACAATGCCTCATTTTTAACCTTTAATTGAGCGTTCGCCCCGGTGGGGAAGCTTTGGGTTCTGTCCCATGGCCGATTCATACAGGGTCTGTTAAAATGGTAGTTGCTACTTCTGCTTTACGCTCGGAAATCTTTGAGCGGGACGACTGGTTCGCCGTAGCACTATAAAGTCGGCATCAGTCCGCACTATCCCAAGGTGACAAAACACGAACACATACACTACACGTGTGCATCCTGTACACAGGGGAGGCCGTTTTTAAATGACCTTAGCTGTTGAAGGACGTTAAATGATACTTTACCAAACCAACCTGCCAGAGCTCGTGATATCCCACATCAGCGGTCACCTACTCGTAAGAAAGTTTACTCAGACTCCACCACCACAAATGACTGATTACAGAGGTCTCAAGCATGGTAAGAGGACTTAATCACCAGCATGAAGACCGCCCAGCAAATGGTCCTCCATCTTGTCGAATGTTGTCCCGCTACATCAGCAGATTAGGTAACCAATGTCAAACTGATTTTCCTACTACCAAACACTACATCTTTGATTCAACCATGCGACAGGATATCAAGAATATCTAACAATATTACGTTACGCTGTTGGCCGTATCATAAAGAGTGTCGATACCAATAAACCCTCCACCAATTGGCTTGCCCGATACATTATTGTCCTACATTTTCCTTTAAACATCGAAGCTATTGACACCAGACACAAGCAGCCCTTGTTTCAGTAAAGGAAAGTTTTGAGACAACGAATGATCAAACAACGCCAGATGATAATAACAGCTACCAGGATATTTTACTTTTATAAGAGGGATATTTAACGCCTAAGTCAGCAGCGACGTCCATCTCAAGTGAAAGGTATGCCGTGCTACGGTCACATCTGCGCCGATATTTGCGAGAACCACCTAAATGAAAGAAATGGGGAAAACATTAGAGATCAATAAATTGTTAGGAAGAATTAGTTACCAAAACAGGCAAAACAAAACGTCAGTCTGCAGAGAGCATAATAAGAAATCAAAGTACTGAAGACACAAACGAATTGGACCTCTTTTTATACTTCTTGTATGGAATTACATCAATGCTCAAATGGAAATAAAAACAGTTCTGAATCTCAATTAGTAGACAAGTAGGGGTTGATTCAAATTAGATGTTGCATAATTGGACATCTCTATACAATAATTTTTCACAATTAAAAGTTGATAAGTTGGTCTTCCCAACAGCAAATTCAGGTAAGAAACATTCCAGGGTATATCTTATTATGTGCATGATTCATGGATTGTTTGAAAGGTCATTTTGTGTATATTGTTCAACTTACACCAAGTCCATTGCTATCATGTTTATATCATAAAATATAATTATAGTTTTGCAAGTAGAATTGCATTTACTCTTTTTATACTCCTGTTTCAACACAAGTCAGGGTATATATATTATCTTTGTATTTACATGCAACCGTTTTTTTTACTGACTGTGGTTTCTGAATTTGTATATAAATACATGTACATTATGAGATGGTAGTGTGTCACATCCTATAACAACGTCATTGTGACCTCAATTTGACCATTACTCTAACATATATCAGCTGCTGTTCCAGCAAACAATGCTGCTGATAGAAAGGCAATGGTCACAATCTAAAATATGGTTCATATACGATGACACTTGACCTGGTAAGTGCTGAACTGAAATTGTTTTGAACATGTCAACTGCTGTTTCATGAATGGGCATTAAACTTTATGTATTGGTAACAGAAGTAGTGGTCACTCCCCTAAATGGTTAGTGACCTCAATTTGAGGTTTTTATATTCAGCTTATCACAACCTATGTAGTACATAGGTAACCTCAAACCGGTTCACGAATATCTACATTATCTATCACGGCCAGTTTCATGAATATGCTTCAAATTGTGTGGACATGTTGGGAGTGAGGGTAACAGTGAAGCCCATATTTTGAATTAAAACTAGCTTGAATTTAATGACTTCAAACTACTAAATCATGTTAAGTTAACTTGCTTCAGCCGATTAATATATCTATTTGTTAAACAAATATAATTCAGTTGGGTGTAAATCGGAGAACTATTTTCTTTGGCGATAGAGCATAAGTAAGGAGACCGACAGAAATTTGATTCATAAATTGGGCTTCAAGAATTTGACCAATCAGAGGAAAGTATTGCCAAATTTATCAATGGATTAACGACACTATTGCTTGCCAGGTAGCATCGTTGATTTTGTAAGTCACGTAGTAAAAGTAAGGAAAAGGACTCAAACTATCATTTGTGTCAAAAACTAACTTACCCTGAACAGAGACATTAAATCAAGTACTGTTTTGTCAAGCCAAAAGCGGATCACTCTGCTACAGTCTATTTGCTTTTATAAATTTATACGAAATGAGAAAAAAACTTTTCGTGTTCTGTCAACACACAAATTGCACTCACTGCCTTTTTCAATACAGTACAGCACGTACAGATCATGATCAACTTTCTCGGTCTGTATTACACAACTCGCCAAACGTTACTACTGTGTACTAGTACTGCGAAAAGCTGCTCTACCGCAACACTGGCGACACTTAAAAGAGGTTCAAGAAACCCTTTTAACTTATATAGAAATGATACTAAGGCAATGCAGGTAATCCAGTCTATATTTCAGCATGTGCATGAATTCGACGGTACTATTTTCTGAGTGACCCGCACTTTGGCCTTTATTTTTAGGGTCTCAAGGTAACGTAAACAAACCCATATCACACATGTCGTTGGGTTAGGGGTTTGAACATGAAAAATGATGTTGAAATTTATTTTCTTGACTATCATTTATGTCAAGTTTATTTCATTAAAAAAAAGAAATCGTATATGTTTTGCTGAAAATGCTGGGAACTCTTTTTTAGGGCGGATTACTTCAAAACGCACGTCACCCGACCTAGATTCTTTTTGACCACTGATTTTCATGCGCCCAATTTAAAGGCCGCGACGGAAAGGAAACAATGTGTAGGCAAAAAAATCTGGAACATTTTTTTTATCCTTGCCACGTGCTTTGGCTTAAACATGTTTATTTTCGATGAATGCAGACGGCCTGCAGATGGAATTTAGTTACGGTGACGATTTGCAAGAAAACTACAAGAAATACAATCATCACATGGGATGGCGTGAATATATTATAAATTTTGATGACAAACAATTGAAAATTAACAAACCTGTCGATGTGAGCAGAAACGTACGTGTCACATATTGTGATATAAACGTCTCTGATGTGAGTTAACAAAACACGTCAAAATTTGTAATGCACACAAATACCCATCACATATGCAAATCAAAAGAAAAAAACATTCAACTGGGGTCAGTTAAATGCCCTACAATGACCTTAGCTGTTAATAGGACGTTAAACAAAACAACAGCATTGTACGAAATGATCAGTAGAACAGCATCCTCGATATTCAGGGGTTATGCTCACGTGCGTTCTCTACACCCTTAGAATATGTCATAGCAAAGTTGAAGGTACGAAGATTTAGTCTCGGGCAAAAACAACCTGACTAATCGCTAGACTGATACATGCCATTTGAAAATTACAAAGGAGAGACGCCCGACTTTAAAGTGTAATGGTTCACATTCTTCGTCCACCACTGTTGTCCTTTCGGGTTCTTGCGTAAAGTGACGTGTGATATCTTAAGAGTATGTAGTACGACAA
>JAULCA010448533.1:0-20624 GCA_032360845.1 Crassadoma gigantea | reverse complement strand
CCCCCCCCCCCCCCCCCCCCCCCCCCCCCCCCCCCCCCCCCGGCAAGGACCATCAAAAGCAAAATCATCGAACTCGTCAAAGTTCAACCCCTGACCGATATTCCTTTCCGATTGTTTCCTAATTCTCTCCTTTTCGAGTGACTCTTCTTTAACATCAAAAGCGCCAGCCGCGTGCATCTCGTTGAGTTTCTTTATCCTTAGTACCTTTGTGGGTGGAGCCCGTTTATTGGGAGTCTTAGATAGGCGGTACTTGTTTGCCAGGGCCTGAGCCTTGACACTTGTTGCAGCCACACTCGTGCTGTTGTTGTTCCTCGTCATTATCGAGGTCCTCCTCTATAACATGAAATTATAAATTTTAATTTAATTATGAGTTATTATGGTCTTGAAACAAAGATGCAGTCTACATGTTCGCCCTTTCAAATTTAAATTCTTCGAAACAAGCGGAAAGATTTTAGCGAATTTTCTATTGATGACTACATTTTTTCATGTAGATGTGCACCTAAAACTTAATTTTGAGTATCATGTTTTTTATGAATTTATCTTACATTTTGCACTTCTTCATATCAAGCGTCGTATAAGAGAATAATGGACTTTTTAAATAGGTATGTGTATTACTTTAAACGTACATATTTTAGCGATAATATTTTGCATTGATCTTCATTTCCTATTTGTCCGTTTTTTCAGACTCTCTGGTGTTATGCAATTTTAGTTGGCTCTAGCAAACAAATGGAAGAAAATGCCCCTGTAAGTTCTAATGTTTCTATGGTTTTCTTCAATGACGAAAGTCAACGACTGAATCAAGTTATGTCCAACTTGCTTCTTCTACATAACAACATTTATAAGTGGAAATCGCAAGGAGATAGTGCAGATGATCAAGGCGGGTCACGTTAGGCGATGAAGTAATATAATTAGTAGTTGTATATATTTGAAAAGAACATATATGAAAACGACACAGAGTTAAACAAAGAAGGTAAGTAAAACACGGTAGATAAAGTTGTACCTTGATTTGAGATACTTTAGTAAATAAATATGTCTAATATGACAATAAATCAACATGTAATGCCAACAGCAAGAACTGAGGAAACAAAACATCGAATTCAAGAGACATTAAAAACTTGCAGAAAGACATAGCAATTACCTTGTTTTTTTCGGGAAGATTAATAGCTGGTACCGAAGTGTCTAAAACCATAATTCTAACTCAAAATTGATAAAACTAATGCAAAGTTCGAACAAAGAAATGATTTAGATGAAAACCCTCTAAAATGAACGTCTTCTGTTTCACCAAACCAAAGAAACGTCTCATCAGGAACTTGGGAAGTGGCAGCTAAACCACACGACACACCAATGAGCATAAACAAGACCATGGACTTTCATATCACAAAAAGAAATTGCATATTTTCTTATGATATCATGATAGCGACCATAAAAGTGCCCATAGTCTTCATCAACCTGTGTATTTGGAAACTGTTTGTCGAAGTTTGTCCGTCAGTAGTTGACATCTATTCGAGACAGAGAAGTTACGATATTCTGACCATAATGTCAACTTCGGCATTTTTCTGACCAAAAACATTTGCGACAGTTGTGACTAGTCAAATCTCATTTCCGGTCCTGCATAAAAATCAATAAACACATACTGAACATTAAATCAGTAGAAATAAGGAAATAAATAATTTGGAAGTACTGTTAATAATTAGTAAATAATACTTGGATTCAAAGATACAATTCTCTAAAAATTCAATATTTGTGGAAAGTTTGAATTTGCTAATTAAGTTGTAAAAGAATTAACGCAAAAAGCATTTCACTCACATTACGTGATTAACAGTTATTTGCCCAAAAGTATTTTCTTTAAAACTATTTCAAATAAAAAAATTACAAGATAGTGATGTAAATGAGGCCTATTGACGAATAAGCGTCATCCTGTCCTTACAATGATTTATTACATCTCAGACTTGGCATACACCATTTAGTTAAGACGGCATACACCATTTAGTCAAGACGCCTTTCAAGTTACCCTGCTTTTATTCATCTTGATCAACTGCCAAGCTCTGTCGCCTGATGGGGTCGTCCTTGAAAATGTTTACATCATGCACAAAAGTCGTTAACCTTACCGGTTATTACTTAGGCACATGGATGTATCCTTCAGTTGGTTTAGGACCTAATTTTTACTACAAAAACATTACTATAAATGCTGCATACTGGGAATATTTCGCCCTTTACATGTAATAATATTAATATACAACATTTGATAAAGCGCCCTATCTAGCCATTATAAGCTTTTCTCAAGCGCTTTACAGTACATAGTTATACAACTAATAGGATTAGCATATACATTAAGCGATACAATTTTGAAGGATTTCGCAGGAGCTGACTACTAGCCCTATGCCGCCTGGCTAATATCTCCATATGTGTGTATGCCTATGTGTGTGCTGGAGATGTAATGACTATATAAAGTATAATATATAACAATATCCGCTATCAGGATAAGTTTGTCCGCAGTATGTAGAAGGAAAATGTGAAAATTAAACGGGACGAAATAATTCCTGTTATACTATATAAAAGCAGGCGCGATTGTATCAGGATACGGACAAATATGATAGAGAATATGTACGAACAAAGAAACATAGAAAGGTTTTCTTTTGAAAATATATTAAAGGAACGAAAACGCTTATGTTCACGAATTGTTCCGTTGTTAGGCCATAACGATATCATTTTGGCCTCTTTGTTGAACTTTGTTGAAACCCAACTGTTTGACGAACGAAATTGTATGACTTACCTGTGATGTTTTGGCCTTACTTGTAATATCAGACATCACTGACCCCTGTCGTAGCTCCATAGTATCCATCCTTGCGTGTTACCTCTATGTACACCTATACTCAGAGTAATGTACAGGTAAGATGATAGCTTTATCCTCTAGAACACCTTTTTACGTTAATATCACCGTTGTTCGTCTTTCATAATCGATATTTAAATATTGCATCTTGTTTCTCGCTGTAATGGATATTGATCACAATTTTTATAAAATGTATGAAGTTCCAATGCTTTTGTCTATCCACGTATATTAATCCAGTTCATTCTTGTGTCCATGTATGGCGTTTTACTTTATCTTTATCACACGACCTTCTGTCTTGGTATGCTTTTCCCGTATATTCTACTAAAATATTATTTTCTCCAAGCATGTCCTCTAACATAACATGCCCAGTGAACTGTGGATATAACGTGCTTTTATCCAGGTAGATGTTGGTATATACGGATTTCCTATATCGTACTTATGTCGGGGTATTCCATTAATGACCATTCACGCTTCCCTGTTAATGATGTCCAGTTACTACAACTGACCGCTCCGAGACCACGGACCTCTCTACATGCTGTAAGTTTGTTTTACCAAATCACCGTTGAAAGGTGTGGGCTGAGTCGCCATTGACCATAAGCTTAACGGATTAATAACAATACACAGAGTTTCATAGTAATCCTAATACGACCCCATGTATATCGTATACTAAACATTAAGACGGGTTAATCGTATGTAGTAATAAAACTATTGATCCGTAACTAACATTCAGGGCCTTGTTGCTCAAAGTTAGACCAAAAGAAATGCAACTTAACGCAAAATTTCCGTCTTCATCATGCTTATAATGTCCAAAAAATATTGAAGTTTAAAGTAACACTTTTTATAGAGATTCTTCAAATTGAGCTATTGTAGGAAATAAATAAAACAAAAACAAAGTAATTTTAACGATATTTCTCAAAACGATATTTGGAATATAGACTAGTTAAGCTGATACGGTTTTAAGTAACCAATCACAGATGGCGGTTCTAACATTAGATAAATCTACTTATTAATCAAATACGCATTCCAATTGCAATAAATCTTAAACCCCTAGTTCAATGCCGTTTATGAAAATGCATGATATTAACACACTTCGTTTTAACTGACTTTGCTGGAAGGATATTTTCTTCCGGTCAATCGGTTAAGGCTAATTGATAAACACGTGTTCGACTCCCCTCACGTGTCCTACAGCGTCTGTGTAGTTATATAGGTACTTAAGCATACATATAAACATATTTTACAGGTATGCACTTTCTAACTGCCCATAATGTGAAGGGTCGTATCCAAACTGTGATTGAAACCATGACAACCATAACATTTTTTGTGTTTCAAAAGAATTGATCCTTCCGAAACGCCTAGTTTTAATCTCCTCTTAAAATGTATCAAAGTAAATATTTTCACTCTTCATATTTTACCCAATTTTCTCCGGTTTTGTTCAAGTATGACGAATTTTGATTGCACTTCGGTGTTATCGTATTTTGTTGTTGTTAGGACGCATTTGTTGTTGTCTATGACACGTACAGTTAACTCAGGTTTTGTTCTGTGTATGTGAAAACATGATTTCAAACATCTTGCCGAAAAAAAATATATTTGTATTAAACATATTTATGTTATTCTAAAACTTTTTGTTTGAAAATTTAAAGAAAATGAAGCATGTATTGTGAAAATGGGTTAGATATTAATGATTTTCACATTCTCAAAAGCAAAAAAAATTAAAATTGAATAAATCCAAGTCTTACAGTTGTCACAGGGTTAATTCTCGAAACAGAAAATGAGAAAGAAATTAGTTGTATTAACTATCACTATGGAACTGTAACTTTGAACTATAAAGAGAATCACTTACATGAGGTGTACATTTCCATTTGGTTTATTTTAAAACGGCTGAATAACATTGATAACACTAATAAAATATAAAACAAAAAAGAGCAAAGATGTTTTTTTAAATATTTCTGTACCGTCAATATTATATTATTATCAAATTAAAAAATCTTGCCTGCGTGGTGAGTCATATGATTATCTATGTTGTCACCCGTTATTGACATCATGGTATGGATGTCTCAATAAAAGTCCATCGCGAATCTTAGTTAGGTTTATTATTGATATCACAATAACAGAGATATAACATTTTATTGTACAATTGGTCCAACCAACTTTAGATTTCAGTTTCCATAAATTTGAACCCAGGACCCATATACAGAGTCAGAATATAATATTAAAACAAGATCAGTTATGAGTTATAAACACACAAGGATTGCATTTGCATTCGTATTTTGTGACATTTAGTTAAAATGTGACGAAACTGTTTTTGTTCACACTAAGATTGAAACACACTCCCTCGCTGATGACGTCATTCGCGTTAAAATAAAACCTCCTCCTTCATGGTATTTTGAAGTTGAGGGTAAATGTCCACTGCTATCATATAATAACACTTCCTCCTTGAGTTTGCCGATGCCATTAGCTGTTTAGCTAAGTAAAAGTAAGCATATCCTCGCTTAATGAGGTTATTGCGTGAGTGTATTGAAAGTCACGTTGATGTCCATGTCACTTCACTTCATGGCCATTATCACTCAACACATTAACACTCATTCCACGAGCCTATATCGTTTGAGATAAATATTTGTATCGCTGCACCACTTATGTAGATCGCGATAGATTTGGCCAATGGGGCTGTCGTGGAAAGCATCTAGACTCCTGGCCAGCAGTTTTTCCGCTCGCATGTTGTGGACCTTCTGTGCAACAATCAGCTCACTGAAACAAACATCGTATCCATATATTATGATACAGTATAATACATTTGGGAAGCATATCTTATAATAGCCTTTGTACTTACACTATATGGTAATTAAAATCGTTTTCCCTTTGGACAGTGGCGACTTCCAGCTTGAGTGAAACCCAGTCGCACCATACTTCAACATTAAGCCGTTGTCAAACACTCTAGATCTCACGCCTAAACAATGTAATCGTATATATGAGGCTTTCGGGTTCACAAAATTATATTTGCATCCTCTTTTGAAGATTTTTTCTTTCAAATACAGATTTTTTGTTAGAAAAAAATATATGACACAAAATAAGATACCTAAAATTTATTTCTCCGTCCTTATTAAGGTCCATTTTATCAATCATCTGTTCAAGGTCTTTTGGCCGGACAGGTATGTGTTTTTTCTGTAAAACAAAAAGACCCGCTTCCTGTAAATATCAGTGAGTACTTAGTACAGCATAGTTTACCAATAACATCCACTGCAAACATACTTGTATTAACACATTCATAAGCATTTAAATTTAGTGTTACAGCTTGTATAGCATGTAGTGTAATAATACATTGATTTAATATCAAAAGCACCTTTTTATAATAAACATCATCAATGAACAAACGCATGCAGTATAGTAATCGGTATATTGAAAAGAAACATATTGTTTTATTGTATTTCATCATATGAGATAATGTTTGACGTCACAATGATTCGTTGAATCCTTTTCTTATGACGTTATAGATCCAACGAGTCATTGTGATATCAAACATTTGTATGTAATTTCCTCTACCTCCGAAGGAAGCAAGATGGACGTTACTTGAAAGAATCTCTTTTGACTTTACCCGTTGAACAGGCCGAAATACTGAGACTTATAGTAATATTTGTTCTATTTTATCTGTTTTTTCCATTTGAAAATTATTTGTTTATCTATTGATTATGACATCATCAGGTGTTTTAATGTAAACAATGGATGTGCAGTGTGTCACCTTGATTCCAATCCTAAATTCTTCCCATGATATAGAATGGTTGCTGTCGACATCGAGGGTCTTAAAAAGATCAAAGATATCCAGTTTCTTCATACGAATGAATTCAAATAAGATCATGAGAGGATTTCCGGGAATGTACATAGTTTCATCACAAACTTCCCGTTTGGCTTTACATAGTACTTTTCCATAGATCACTTTTATATCCCTGCCACCCTGGAGTTTTATTAGAAGGTCTTCGAACTCCGCTGTCACCGGTTGGTCCTGAAAAAAAACATCCGCGTATAATTGCAGGTGATAAAAAGCGAATTAAAGTTCTTCCTTCAGAAAGTATTTTGCTATCAGAGTATTAATTTGAAAATTGTTGTAAATTTGTTATTCTAAAAACTAAATAACCATTAAAAAAATATTGTACCACGACTTCGTTCAAATTTATAGTACTATAATATAATTAAAAAAGCAAGCCAGTGATCAAGTGACCATAGGCGGATTAACCTATGTGAGAATCCTGCAACTTTTCTGTTCTATTTTGCCCTTGAAAAAAAATAGGATTTTTTTGTTAAGGGTCTTTGTCCTTCTGCACCCTTGTGTAAATTCCCCTTAATTTCTTTTTCGATATAATGTAGCAAAGTTAGGTAAAGATACTGTGGTAATAGCAATATTATAATAGTTTGATGTTCAAGGTTCGAATATCGGTCTTACCATAGAGAAATGTTACACTCAGAATATTACTTTTAATTAAATATTGTATGGTTGCCTTATTACGTTTTCCCCGTATGGTATGCTTTTCTTTTCAGGATTGATAAATCAGTTTACATTGCACAGTTACAATTTTGGGCTATAGTACGGCGATCCTTAAAGTTATACTTTTCTCGTCTTTGCACCGACAATCCTAATTTGCGACCCTTTTAAGGAGTAAGGCAGTTTTGAAAGTGTCCAATCAGTTTGGACGTAAGCAATAAAATAATAAACATCATGACCAAGATGTCCGAGGAGCTGATGTCCTTATTAATAAAATAAAGCAAGCAAACTTAATGTTAGAACTTTTTTAACAAACACGTGTGATTCCACTTAAACGAGTCCTAAATAAAAAAAATTCAAATATCCGGTCTATTTGATTATTTGCTTTTTCTTCAGATGCTCATCTACAATGCCTTGACATGTTGTAAGATGTTTGAATGGAGTCTGTCTCATACATAGACAAAAGACATACTCAGTTTGTTTACAAGTTTGTTCATGGTAAGAAAAACTAATTCCTGCCGATCAATGAGCACGTACTTACCCCAAAATCTAGCTCCTCGATGTTGTGACATTTCCTTGCAGCGGTCAACATTGCCAGCGCTCCGTTAGGGCCTAGAGGGTTACCAACAAGCTGAAAACACCACGAAAGAAAACTTTGGATTCTAAGTTGTATCGGAGCAACAAATACGTAAATAAATGTTCTGAGCGTTATGTTTATAGCATTTAATGGGACTTGTAATACAAAAAAAAATTGGGCAATGTTTTTAAAAGTGTATACTAGGCATGCATCCAACAAATTGGCGCACGGTGAAAATGGGTCGTATGGGGCATATAGCGAGGCATTTAAGTACACGACACTTCGCTATCCCAAAAGGTTTTTTATGTTTGTAGGTGCGGAGCAATGTCATAAGCCCTAAAACAAAGTTGCGAGGATTGATGGACGCTTCTTCTTACCCAGGTAAGCTAGACCCATCGGCTATCACTCACCTTGGTTCAACTCAGAACGTCATTAAGTAAACTTAATATATACTATCACCAACCTTGAGACAGGTAAGAGTGGTGTTCCGCTTGAGGCCTTCCAGGAGTTTGGCCACGCCTTTCGGTCCAATTCTGTTCGAGCTTATGTTTAACTCTCGGAGTGACGTATTAGCACCTAGACCTTGACTGAAACCATGACAACCAGGAACGTCAAGTCCATTCCATGAAACATCAAGGACCTCCAGTTTAGTGTTAGTCTAGACCAATGAAAAACGTGCTGGCTAGTAAGCAACCGTGTATTAGAAACTTTTTTTTTAATTTCGTGATTTCAAAACTTAAAAAGTTTATTGATAATAATCATAAATCTTTGAAATAAAATGTATTTGCTTTACTTCCAGGTTCCCAATGACAATATATATATTAGGAGTGACCATCACTTGTAACGTCTTTGTATTTCAAGGACAAACCAAAAAGAATCCTTAACTTGTTAGATTGATCTAGTTCATCAAATTAAATTTCGTCTTATTTTGAATGATTTATCAAACATTTTGACAACATGACCGTCTACTACAATGCGGAATAAAGGATACATTGCGTTGTTTCAACATTCTGTTAATCAAACCAAAAACAAAAATCTAGAGGATATAATTAGCGTACTAAAAACCGTGACCTTATGACCTTCGACCTACCTTTATGCTGTGTCCGATGGCAGATGCGCCATTCCTTCTCAGATGGTTCCAGCTAAGGTTCAGTTTGGTTATCGTTTTATTTTTAGCTGAAAATAAGAAAAATGAATAGGTTTAATACATGAATCCGGTTAAGATAGGTTTTTTTTTTTACTATTCAGATATGTTAAATTACGTTTAGTCAAATCACGTACATATTTACTCATCATTTTTCGAGCTTTTCGTATTTAACCATGACTACAATCCATAGAGGTAGACAAGGTGTTGTAATTGTCCAAGCCCCGGGATCATGAAATAATCTTAGACTCAAGTTTTTGCTTAGCCAATCACGTACGACGTCACATTTCATAACGTTATTTGTGATTGGCTAAGTCAAATCTTAAAACAATTTCATACTTAAGATCATTTTACGATCTCGGGGCCAGGTAGTACTTCATATTCCTTGAATTATCTGAGATGTTCAATTCTTGTTCATGCAAGTTAAAATTTACCCAATGATTCAGGTGTTTTACACTCGCTATGGGCTTTAGACAAGATGGTGTAATTGTTCAGATGTTGTACACAAGCTGTTATTTATTATATTAAAAAGTCCAATATCCAAAGTCTCAATATTTAGGCAGGGTGATGATTTCCTTCGTAAGATAGTCGATTCGTCAGTCTGTATGTCATTCTGAGATATCGTGAAATTGGCAAAATGTAGAAAATAATTGCTTTAACAAAGGGTAGTGCAAACAAAAAGATAGAAAAATTGCTCCACTCGTCACAAGACATGTTAATTAAGAGAGGGTTGGTACCCAGTCCTTTGGCGATGAGAACGCCGCCACTGTCCTCAAATTTGTTCTTCGACATGTTTAATTCTCGCAGCATACAGCTAGACTGAAAAAATATATATAAAATAAAACTCTAAGGCAAAATTGTAAATGTAGCTGATTAATTATGAAAAGGAGGCGTTTAAAATCATATATCCAATACAGTGATCACATGTAGTAAACACACAATTTCAAATAACACCAAAAGTGAAATTATCATAAGCAGTATGGACGCACTTATCTTAAAAATTCAATAAAATTTAAACACAATTAAATATCTACATTCTGTATGTTTGAACCCATTGACAAAAAAAGTAATTTTACAACATGCATGAGATCATGACAACATTGGCTTTCTTAGCATATTTACCAAGAATCGCATTCATGGAATATGTCCAGAAAGCCAATGTTTTCTTATAACATCATGAATGTTGAAAAAAACCATTCCTTAAATATTCATGGATTTGTGCTTAAACAGAGCCAGTTTGCAAGCATGTTCAACATGTAGCTTAATCCCTTCGATTACCATGATAGTTTCAAACGAATATGCCAATACATGAACTGAAAACAAAAGTTAGAAAGTTACCAGTAATAGGTCTTTCAAAAAGCTGGCATCCTTTTCTGTGAAACCATTATCTAGAAGTAAAAGCAAACGTATTTAAAGTCATGTTCTGTTTAACTCTTGTAGGATTGAACATAGTGTAAAGTGTCAAATGCATTTATCAGAATGTAATAGACAAAAACAATGTTGTTACGTCGATTCAGGTAGTACAGCAAATCACGGATAAGTCGAATTCGACGGGACCAAGTAAAATATTCGACTTAACCGTGTTTCTATGTACGGAGATGTGCAACGACACATACCGAATTCATCAGTTGTCTACCGGATGCATGTCCTTAACAGTCCCAATGTGTGACATGAGTTACAAACTCTTACCTGTGTTTTATCGGCGACATGTTACTGCCCCGAGGTTTTGCAAAACAATAAAATAATTTAAAGTTTGTTTCTGTATTTTCAGTCAGTGAATTAAATTTACAAAGTAAGGAAACATATTTCATGATTAACTTATGATTTATGATACGCAAATATATATGTTTTAACCTGGTTGTATCGACGTAGTATGTCTTTTATATGCATCTCTCATTCAAATACAAGGGAAATACGGAATCCAGACATGTTTGACATCATCAGCTATTCGGTGAGTGTAACTGACAGAGTATGATATTGATTACGTCATCTTCGTGTGACATGCGTTAGTTAACTGAAGAATACAAGATGCTGCTGTGTTTTGAAAAAAAAAATAGAGAGAATACTGAAACGTAAAAAAAAAGCTATTCGGACTCAAAATCAATAAAACTATACCAAAATATGAGCAAAGGAAAGGTTTACAAGGAACCGACAGCTCATTTATTGGGGTTACGCTCACTTTCGCTTTCTACATCCCCGGAATATGTCATAGCAAAATTGAAGGCTCGGTGTGCAACACCTTGTGGATGAGACAAGAAGACTAGTTCGATCATTTGATGTACATCAAAAGAATCTCGCGGTCACGTAACGGTAAAAGTTGACAGGCTTTGAAGTTGGGCGTCTCTCATTTGTATTCTCAAAAGGCGTGTATCAGTCTAGCGATTGATCAGGGATTTTTTTTCCTGAGACCAAATCTTCGTGCCTTCAGTTTTGCCATGACCTATTTCAGGGGTGTAGAGAGCGAAAGTGAGCGTAACCCCTGGATATCGAGGGTGAGGAATATGAGGGAGAAAAATACTCCCTACTAGCAAACATGCTTTTCCGGTGATGCGGTGTAACCCGGAGATCCCGCTCACCAGTCGAGCTAGGTCAGTAGTTGAATTGGTGACCGCCTGCAGGTTACAAAATGCTACCCTTGTTTTAACCTCAAGTACCATGATATGCTATGACAAAACCAAAGGCTCTTAACGCGACACCTAGCGGAGGATGAAAGTCGATTACATTACCATGAAGATCAAGGAGAACCGCTCAGCAGTGAAACGGTATAATAGACATGCTTCGCAGTTTGATGTGGCTCTCCTGTAATATTCAGCTTAGCAATTGGTCAGGTTTAATTTCAATTCCTGAATTATTTGACAAAAGAATGTTAATATAAATGAATATCTCTTACAGAACATATGAAATACCAGAAGAAGAAAAAATACCGGACAAATCAAGCGACAGAAGTGATGTGTTTTTCTGCATGGTTTCCACTATAGTCTGAAGGCCACGTGACATCAGCTTGTTCCCGCTCAGGTTCTTGAAAACAAATATTTGCGTTATAACAGGATTTACATAGACAGACTTTACTCCTAAAAATTAAAAAATATACCTCTATATTTTAAATTTCTGTACATATATATGTGTGTGTGTGATTAAGAGGTTATGCACCTCCCCTTTTAACAGTAGTTTAGACCATTTTGAACTTTCATCCATTTCCAAATGTCATGAATTCGCAGTCTTGATATTATCAAATCTTATAAATGATGTGGAAGTCAATTTCTAATGTCAAGAAATACAATAATTTTAATATCATTAATATTAATTTGCATCAAACCTTTATATCAAAAGTTCGAGTTGTTTATTCTTTATTAAACACTTCTTGATGTCAATAAATTCAATTTCTCTTCTTATCAATTGAATTATGATTAAACACACTTAACTTCTTCTCACTGACATATATGGTTTGGTTTGTTCGTGTTTTACGTCTTATTTACAGCAATGGTCATTTAAGGACGTGCCTGGTTTTGGTAGTAAAGGGAAACCGGAGAACCCGTAAGAAAACTATCGACCCACGATCAGTACCTATTAATTGCTACACATTGATTTCGAACCCGCGATCCAGTGGTAGATTGCTAGTAATCGTAAACGATCAAGCCTTAATTACCCAGCCACAGCTGCCACACGATTTATGGAATTTACAAGATTGAGGAATAAATATCATAAAAAAAAAAAAAAAAAAAGGTAAGACATACTCACCAATACCGTGATATTATGACTGTTATTCAAGATGTCAGCTATGTAGGTGGCGCCCTCTGGTCCTAGAAAACTGCCTTCCAGGTCAACATTTGTGACGTTGTAGTTTGACTTAAAGAAAATTGAATATGAAAATACCCAACTGTATAAATACCGAAGTGTATACAATGTCGTGATTCTAACTCAAAATATATGACAATTTAGGGAATTGTTCTGAAAAAGGTCTGGGAAGTTCCGATATTTCAAGACGATTAACTTTTCAAATTATTGACGAGACGGAACACTAGGCTACATGCACGTATCCCGTTTGAAACGGTACGTGTGGTACAGAAATATATATGTATCTTAAAAGCTTCATGTGGCTTGATATTGTTTTAGAAAGGAAAAACGCAAACTAGCAATAGTCAACATTTTAGTTTCGGTCAGGCACGTCTGGACCACAGGGACCTGAGAATTTGTTACAGCTATATTTTGACCTAATCAAAGGTGTTCAAAAGTAATTTTCACGTTTGGGGGATTTAGATCGATTTTCAGTAAAAATGCCACCCAGGTCCCTGTGGTCTTGACCCCTCAATCTACACGTGCCAAATTTTCCTGAGGTCAACTTCGGTCCAGATCTCTTAACATGTTCAACCGGTTCAATGCACATCGGATGTCATATGATTGACAAAATGTACAATATAGTTGATGATCACCTTCAGTGATATAGCGATGGCCTTGGCGGTGTTTCCTTGGATAGTGTGGTTCTTTAGCGAAACCATTTCACCTCCAAGTTGTCGCTTGAATGTATTTATGGGAACGAGGCTGTAGGTTTTACATGCCGTCAGGTATGCCTTCAACCCACTCACTTCCGGTGGCTTTTCCCTGGGAGTCGGTGGCGCACTATCCTCCGAACTATAAAACTCTTCTGTAATTAACAAAAATTACAAAAGTCGTTTTTTAGCACATATGGAAAACGTAAAAAGTCAAAATAACTGATAGTAGACTGAGCTGGTGGATACCGTAGTCCCTTGGTTAACATAACCTTGACGGCTACAATTGTCTCTGTTTGAGTAGTAGCACAGTTCATAATATACACACTTTATTCATTCTTAATTTGGAATTAGCCCTTAACAGGGTTACGTACAAAGCAAAGAAACTAGGATACTTCGATGACATGACTACCGTGTTTTACTTAAATTTTAACATGTAAAATGTGGTTGGAATACTAAACATAACATTGATTCTTTTATACTTTAATTTTGGCCATTTCCAAAAATGATAAACTTTTATTCAAGTTATACCATATAATCTAAAATTACAACACACAAAGTGATGACGTCGTATACTGAATTGTTTGGCACAGTATTTGTAATTCCAACTGCAGACTGGTTGAAGTTGCCTAAAGATGAAATTACTGCACAATGTGGTGTTTTGTGCTGTGTGTTGTTGTCTAAATCATAAATTCATAAGTGTCTGGGTCGTTTTGGAACATGATTATCTTTAGGGTTTATACGGTATATAACAAAACAACTCAAATATTATTTTCGATATATACCTTAAAACCCCAAAAATATTTTTGGTTATTCTTTAACTATTATTACAAATAGATAAATTATTATTTTCGTGTTTAATTACTTATCACAACGAAATAATTAAGATAAAGGACATTGTCAATTATGACGCTTTTTAATTATATAATTGTTCCATTACAACAACAAGTATCTAAATTTTTTTTTTTTTAAGATAAATTGACCACCTGTTCACGAGAACGCGTCTTTTTAACAAACCAGTTACATTTGACGGGTACCATTAATATTTTGATATTTAAAAGAAATGTTCCACTCAAGAGTAATAATAAATAAATATGAGGTGAATATTATGATATTCTGAAATATTCATCCCACGTGTTTAATTTAAATGTAATTCATCAAGAAATGTTGACTATATCCTCTTTTGCACCATGTCATTTCCGCCTTATATTACTATATATAATAATACTCACTTTGATGTACATGTAGCTCCAAACATACAGTTAATACCGACTTACCATCCGATTCATCATATCTGCCGAACACTAGAGCTGGAAGAGAATGTCGATATGGTTTGGATTGGCTGATAAGCGTGTCTCTCGAGGCGGGGACATCAAACTCGCTTTTTCTCCGTTGTATCACTTTGGCATCGCGGGTTACACCTCGTCGGCGAATCAATTGGCGCGAGTTCAGTTTACCAAAATGTTGCTGAAATATTATAATGGGCATGAATACTATTTCAAAACTTTACTCACTAAATATTACACGTATTGCATGAATAGAGAATAGGAAAAAAACAAGCTAGACGCTTATACTGGTTACTTCATATTCCAGGTTTTTTCCCCATAAAATGTTAATGATCATTTTTAGTCAATATACCAATACCGTATATCATTGAAGCGCCATATTTGTTTTTGTTTTTGGGGTTGTTGTTTTTTTCAAGTACTAGAAATTTCCAGTTTTAATTACATAATCATGGCGTCGACGCCGTAAACGAGAACATACTTACTCGATTACGGAAAGTGCTGACGTTTCCCGATTCGTGGGGTAGAAGAGGCAGGGAAGTTGCTCCAATGAAAACCTGAAATTAATTTTATTTTTATTTTACTCTTCATTGAATCTGCACATTTGCTCTGAATGTTATGAGAAGTCAAAGTATATGTTCTGACCAATCCTCTTACATATAGTCCATGGATACGCCACGGTCTTATCATACTATATGAATATAATTTATCTGTTATTGTCGTCAGTGCGACGCACGTCAGTGGAAAAATATTCCGTCTTTTCATATTGCAGAGTTATCTTCTCTTGTAAGCAGGTGTTGATTGTTCCGTCATTGGTTTGTGTGAGAAAATTACGTCGTTTTCTCAAAAACTTATGACGTTACTCTCATAAACAAATGACGTAACAACAATACCTGCTCACAAGAGCAGATAACTCTGCAATACGAAAAGACGGAATAACAAAGCCTCAGTTTCCCCAGAAATATGCACGATTTGAAATTTCCCGACCATGTTTATTACAAGCATAAGGTCAAATACCTCCTCAAAGAGTTCTTTAAGTTCTTAGGATAGTCTACCTACGTCACAGGCGGATATCACGGGCACAATTATGATTTTCCGTAAAATCTGCATTATTTTAAGTATTTTACTGAGCTTCACTAAGTGCACGGAGGCCAGAAAACATTCTATGTGCGATGTATGTATATAAATTACATTGATCAGCTACTCCTAGTTTTGCTAAACACTAGACTAGCTACCAGCCTCTAAAGTTTTTCTATGAAGAAATTATCGGCTGCATTTTACTACTAGATTATCTCCCCCTAGTGTACGTAGAACTTATCCAAGTGATCAAAATTTTTAGAGTTTTCTTAATTGTTTTCTTAATTATTAAATATATTAGAGACGGTGGCCAGTCTAGTTAAACACATCAATATTGTAGTTATTTTTGTATGCGGAGGACACGGTCACCCACATTTCGAATATCATTTTATTTTGGAAGGTAAACACTTATATCGAGAGCGCATAGAATACATTTAAATGTTGAATTATGCAGCATGAAACAAGACATTTGTAAGTCACGTGCATAGCCCTATGTCGCTGCATTAAAAATGATGACGGCTACACTTTCATACGAAGAAGGTAATGGTCACACAATCATTCAGCTGGCCGATGTCAGTACATACGTTTGAAAAGTTAAACGATTATAATTATTCTTATTTCTTTTACAAAAATAAAAAGGGAGAGAAATTAGCCAATGTTTATATTGGTTAAGTAAATCTGTGTACTGATAAATACGGTTTTATCCATAGAAAAATTAGTCCTGATCAGTCACACTTCATTGTTACTTTGTGCATTCTAGTATTAACCTAATACTACGTGTTACTTTGTAAAACTATGTATACGTGTAATATTTTGTTATTGTTTACGTCCTATCAACAGCTATGGTCATTTAAGGACGTGGCAGCTTTTTAATGGTGGAGGAAAGCCAGACTCCCGGAGAAAAACCACCGACCTACGGCAAGTACCTGGCGACTGCCCCACGTAGGCCTCGAACTCGCGACTCAGTGTTAATAAATTTCTCTAAATTTGAAATCGATCGAAAGAAGTTTAAACGCACTCCCCCTTCTATCTCGACAGCCGTTTAGACCAATTTAGATCACCGAGGAGTCCTAATGACGAAAGAGCTGTTTTACAGACGTTTCACGACAAAAAGTACGTATCAGGCCAACCAGCGATTAGAGAAGCTATGATTACATCAGCGCATAATCACAGTAAATGTATGAAAAGCATAAAGCTTTATATAAAATAAAATCGGTCTAGGCAGATAACGTGTACAGTTTTTATAACAATAGTTAAAATATAAACCAAAATTATTCCTACTTTTAATCAATTTAATGGAATATATTAGAGTTCGTTCTGAACAATTATATTTTAATTATGTATCAAATAGTAAAATAAAACGTCTAAATGTGATACATTTCGGTTGATTCAAACGTGAATAAGGTGGTAGGTACATGTAACTCTCCTTCTTTTTTTGACTCTGTAATTATCGGCACCACTACTGATTACCTTCAGAAACGACAAAGGGGGAGAGACCCTATGTATATAATTGTCTTTAATATTTAAAATATCTCTTTCCGTTTTCTTCGGGGCAGTACACTTGGTCAACTTGAGGGAAAAACAAAACCACAACGCACACACCAATCGGGAACCGTCGGCACTTTCCGTAAACGAGTATTTTCTCGTTTACGGAAAGTGCCGAAGGTTCCCGATATCGCACACACGTGAACATTCTGAAAAAAAACGTTGGTATTCCTGTTGCACAAACACATATGATATTTCCCTCCGCCTTTATCAAACTCTATATCTCGAAACCTTATGTTGAAAGTTTGTCAGTCAGCATTCGACATTTACCACAGAGACCTAAATATTGACAGTAAAACCGTAAAAATCTATTTAACTGTATGTAAACACTGAAGGTTAGAGGAAAGGTCAATGATGTTATTCTCAAGGGGAAGGTAAAGCTCAGAATAAAAAATAGAAACAATCACTCTCATCATACAGATATGTCGTCCCAGTTGGTCACGTGGGTAGTTATGATATAGAGGGTAAACGGCTGATATAGATGATTAGTTGCATTTCAAGTTACGGTTGTGTTTTTTAAACTACCTTAAAAAATCGGAATGACAATTCATTAATAATTTTGCCATCATTAAGCAGATATCGCATGAACGAATAATTTGAGAAAGATGAACAAAAATATGTATTTTCATCATAAAAGGTGAAAACGCACTTATATGTAATGTACAGAAACAATATGTCTTAAAAAGCGTTAATTGTTGATTTAAATTGATTTAAACATATTTTATTTGCATAAATATACACACAAATGGATTGGGAAAAGGTTTTCAAAAAGTGAAAAATGTCCACAAATTTAAGAAAGAACAATAGGTGAAGTGGTCTTTGGTCTAACCCAACTCGAGCGACAATCACCGTCGTTAATACAAATCCACTGTTCCTGTCGTTCAGACTTTCTAATGTTCTTGTCGTTCAAACTTTCTAATGTCTATCACATTCTGTGCCACTGATGTCTTTCTCCCTGTTACTTGCTGATCCTTCTGGAATAACTTTTCACAAACATTTGTCGCCCGAGTCAGAAAAGATAAAATATAATTTCTTTTAAATTAGAAGAGTGTAAGTAAAATCTATTAGTATTTTTAGTGGCGTTAATTGTTCGAACCATTAAAGACGTATGCTGAATTATATCTATGACCGAATAGCGCAGTACGCCTTTTGTGTAGCAGCCATGAAAGGTTCACTTCATACAGGACTATTGGAATCTAAGTAAAGATAGGCCGAAAATGATCATCGTACCCACAGGGTATTTTTGGGGGGAAATGCCACCCCCTCCCCCGAATAATTTTATATATAATCACTGTGTGGTGGCATTTTACCGAAATTGATCTAAACCCATAAAACGTGTAAATTTACCCTGATCATCTTAGTGTAGGTACAAATATAGTTGTAAAAAAATCATGTCCATGTGGTTGTTCCATCACAGATGACCATTTCCGTCGGAGTTAACGCTGTACTGAACATATAAAATAATAGTCAGTATGACATGTAGGGGTCAATACATCCATAAGCAGGACACTGAGGAGTAGAAAGTCCAACACCGTACACAACCATATCTATCGACGAGGCTCAGTCTTTTGACAACCCCTTTGCTACGTCCCTCCGACCCCAATTCAGAGATCCATGGTAGAGATATACACATTAACAATCTGATTAAAATCGCCACGTTCGTGGCGTAGTCTAATCGAAGCCAAACAAACAGCTGATTTTAATCAGATTGACACATTAATGTCCGCGAAATTTGACTTTGTGGTATCAGATATATTTAAATCAGGGAAAGTTCATCTTTTTTAATTTACAAATCGCATTCAAGATTAAATATAAGAAAAAATTGTTTACATAGAGAACTGATGATTTATTGAAAAAAATATTCCTTCTTATGTTGTGAATTCAAGGATACTTAAACAATTTTAAAATAAATTAAATGAACACTGCAGGGCAAAACTAAGCGCGGAAATAACAAGTTTAAAGAAAAAAATCTAAATATAAAATATCGCGACTTTTTAAACATGTTTTTTATTATTATTATTATTTTAGAGTAGACTGGCTGCAAGTCCTGATTTTGTAATAAAAAATGTATGTATCAATGTTGTAATAATAAATATATTTATCAATGTATATTTGCAGAGAGCTTCTTCTTACCACAAACATGGAAGTAAGATTTGAAAGAAAGGTAAACTGCTGATCCTATTATATACTATTTCTAATGGTCGGCTTTGTTTGTCTAAATAGCTACATTAGTTGAATATATGTAATTATTGATGTTATTTAATCTGTTTGTGTTATATTGCAATCTTCTCTTTGTTGGGAAATGGCTTAATATAAGAGTGATCAGTCTACTCTTGTTGCCAGATCCCTAACATGATATTCTGTAAAATATTATATCACGTACTGTATATTTGTAAATAAATATTGTTTAAACCAAAGAAAAGTAAGAAAAATACCAGAACAAATATATTATGTAAATAGGAACAATAGCTTACCTGATCCCTGGACATGACTGAACCGTCTCAGTCAAGTTGTATCTTATATATTGGTACTGTCCGAATGAACATATATTGAAATACGCCAAAGGATCGTCAGACAGTATAAATTTGGTGGAATGTGTTCCGTGGCATAGCTCCCACTTAATGTCGTTTAAAAGCTTGTTAAAATTGTCAGGACAATCCACATACACCACTTTCTATATTGTTCGTACAGGTGACACTGTATATTCAGTTTAAATTCAAAGATACACCAACATATTTCAATGTCATACACATTAAAACACGAGTACAAAACAAAAACAGTCTTCTTATCAAGTCTTATCAAGAGAAAGTAGAAAACATTAATCCAAACATTTGGGGGTTTAATGGAAATTATCTGGAACGCCAATGTAATAAAAGGCATTGTGAAATACAAATGTAGGGGATTTACGACGTCATATTACATGTCAGACCTAGACAGTGAACAACGGGGTTATTAGCGTTACACTGGACAACTGGACACTCTCAATGTACTTAAGTATATGGTAATTGTCAAGGACAAGTATTTACCACTGCCCTCGACAAAAATATCACGTGACTGTTTTTATTTAAAACGAATAAACATGTTACAGCATATTAGTTAACTGGATTAACGGCAGTAAATGCTTGGCGTAGACATCTTAAATCTCCTACTGTATAAAACGATATTTTTGTATATTTTATATGAAAATAATCACAAACGAGATATCACTGA